>CAOLHI010002688.1:0-233854 GCA_948474755.1 Ctenosaura bakeri | reverse complement strand
ATCAGGAAAATTTATCGGGTATGAACAGATTCAACCCAACAATCAATACACCTGCTTGTCCAGTATAGTGGCCATGTTGGGGCCCAAGAATCAAATTGGGAAAGGAAATTAAGGGTTCAAGAGCATGGTGGGTTATAAGTGATAGGACCCAAGAACTGGAACTGTGGGCAATCCTGAAGAGAGGAGGATCCATCACAGCCCAGGAGAAAGGTCCATTTGATATTTTTTTAACACTTGAAATTGGTTATCTTCTCTTCACAATAGAATCTGCATACTGCTTCTTCATCTTTGTGGGTTATTCTTTGGCCATTGGTGTGTCTGAGGATATTTTTCCTCTGGTTTCTGTGTTCCTTCTTAGGTGCATTGAAAGTACATCCCCTTCTATATTCTTCTGTTACACTTCATCCTTTGCTTTGTCCCTTTCTGTGCCTCTCACATATGTTCTGTTTTCATTTTTGTGTTGATCCTTATAATGGAAATTGGCTGGAGTCTGAAGGTTTGTCAATGTAATCAAACAAGCACCAGTTTTCTAAAGCCAGAAAACTCCCCCCTTTTCCATCTTCAAACAGCTTCTTTGATTGTATCATTAATTTTCCTGTGGGATGACTCTGATCTCACACAGGTGTCAAATGTAGCTCATGTAGCCAAATGAGATCATCATCTCCATACATTAGCATAAGATTTGGAAAACTCATGTACCTACCATTCTGTGATTAGCAAATTACACTGGCTTTCTAACATCAGGTAGCCTTCAGTTCTGATGTTGGCTCTAAAACAGACAACAAACCATTTCCGACTAACCAGTGTATGGAGGAATTTTTTTTTGATGGTTCTAGATGGTGAGTATGTGTGCACACATGTGCATGCATGGAAGTGATGTGAGTTTCCTGATTTGTTTGAGATCGCTATGGACTAATATGCCTTGAGAATAAAGCACTGAGCTTGCAACTATGGCATTTTGGATCCCCCCTGACTACAGTGGCCCCTCCACTTTTGTGAGGGTTCAGGACACAGAACCTTTGCAAAAGTGAAAAAAAACCCTGTAAATAATTCCCTTCTGCCCCCCCCTTCTCTTGTGTTTTGCCTCAGCATGCGTTCTCCCACCAGGGCCAAATGCATGGGAATGGAAGGGGGGAGCTCCAGAGGAGAGAAAGTGTATGCATGCCTCCCCACCCACCAATTCCTTTGCCCTTTTCCCAGGTACACTTGCCTCCTTTATCTATGCCTGGCAAAATGCAAGAGAAGGGGAGAAGGAGAATGAGGGTGAAGGTATGCATGCTCATGAATAATCAAATTTGCCAAGGTCAAACCCACAAATGTGGAGGGAGAACTGTAAATACAATTCTGGTTCGCAAGGTGGTAGGTACAGGAAGTAGGGCCAACAAGTTAGCAGCTCCCTGGTTCTAAAGCTCTCGTCCTATGGAAATGCACATGACCCTTTCACTGCCAACATTCAAGCATGCTTTGAAAAGTAAGTTGTGGTTTTTTAATCAGAGCTTGGAAATGTTACTTTTTTTAGATCACAGTTGTCTGCAATTTCTAAGCAATTATGTTCTTCAACAGTTTATAGAATCATAGAGTTGGAAGGGGCCCTATAGGCTATCAGGTCCAACCTCCTGCCCAGTGCACGGCATCCAGCCAGAGCATCTTCAGCAGGTAGCTGTCCAGCCACTCCGCCACCCCGAAGACATCCAAAGAACGAGACCCCACCATCTCTCTTGGCAATTGGTTCCATTGCCAGATTACTCTCACCATCAAGAAGTTGCTTACAGTGCTCAATCAAAATCTACCCTCCTGTAACTCAAAACCATTAGACCTAGTTCTACCCTCTGAGGCAGCAGAAAATAAGCTTGCCCCCTCCTCTAGTGACAGCACTTGAGGTATTCAAAAACTGCAGTCATATCGCCCCTCAGTCCCTTCTCCACCACGCTGAACACGCTGAGCTCCTTCATAGAATCATAGAATCATAGAAATGTAGAGTTGGAAGAGACCACACAGGCCATCCAGTCCAACCCCCTGCCATGCAGGAACACCCTCAAAGCACTCCCGACAGATGGCCATCTAGCCTCTGCTTAAAAACCTCCAAAGAAGGAGACTCCACTACACTCCGAGGCAGCATATTCCACTGCCGGACAGCCCTGACTGTCAGGAAGTTCTTCCTGAGGTTCAGGTGGAATCTCCTTTCCTGCAGCTTGAATCCATTGCCCCTTGTCCTGGTCTCTGCAGCAGAAGAAAACAAGCCCTCTCCTTCCTCTACATGGCATCCCTTCAAATATTTAAACATGGCTATCATGTCCCCTCTTAACCTTCTCTTCTACAGACTAAACATATCCAGCTCTCTAAGTCTATCCTCATAGGGCATGGCTTCCAGGCCTCTCACCATTTTGGTTGCCCTCCTCTGGACTTGCTCCAACTTGACCATGTCCTTCTTGAATTGAGGTGCCCAGAACTGGACACAGTATTCAAGATGAGGTCTAACCAAAGCAGAGTAGAGTGGTAACAGTACCTCCCTCGATCTAGACACCATACTCCTATTGATCCAGCCAAGAATTGCATTGGCTTTCTTGGCTGCCACATCACACTGCTGACTCATGTTCAACTTGTGGTCTATGAACACTCCTAGATCCCTTTCACACATATTGCTATCCAGCCACGTGTTCCCCATCCTATATTTCTGTATTCCATTTTTTCTACCTAAGTGTAGGACCTTATACTTCTCTCTGTTGAATTTCATTTTGTTAGCCGTGGCCCAGCTCTCCAATCTATCCAGGTCATTTTGAATTTTGATCCTGTCCTCTGGCGTATTAGCAACCCCTCCCAATATGGTGTCATCTGCAGATTTGATGAGCATGCCCTCTATTCCTTCATCCAAGTCATTGATAAAAATATTGAACAGCACTGGGCCCAGGACAGAACCCTGTGGCACCCCGCTAGTCACTTTCTCCAGGATGAAAAGCAGCCATTCGTGATCATCCTTTGGGTTCTGTCGGTCAACCAATTACAAATCCAAATAACAGTAGCCCTGTCCATCCCACATTTTATCAGCTTCGTTGCAAGAATGTCATGGGGAACTTTGTCAAAGGCCTTACTGAAATCGAGATATGCTACATCCATAGCATTCCCTTCATCTATCAAGCTAGTAACTCTATCATAAAAAGAGATAAGATTAGTCTGGCATGACTTATTTTTGAGAAATCCATGTGACTTCTCGTTTTTACCGCATTGCTTTCTAAGTGATTAGAAACTGACTGCTTAATGATCTGCTCCAGGATCTTTCCGGGTACTGATGTCAGGCTGACTGGGCGATAATTATTTGGGTCCTTTTTCCCCCCTTTTTGAAGATGGGGACAACATTCGTTCTCTTCCAGTCTGCTGGAACTTCTCCTGTCCTCCAAGATTTCTCAAAGATTATAGCAAGCGGTTCTGAAATGACCTCTGCCAGCTCTTTTAATATCTAGGATGATGATGCAATTCATCTGGCCCTGGAGAGTAGAATTCATCCAGTGTGGCCAGGTATTCCTGTACCACTCTCTACCTATTATGTGCCTCATTTCCCCTGCTTCCTCACCTGCTCCCCAACCACCAGGTTGAGTGCTTGTAGCCTTCTGGGAAAAAACTGAGGCAAAGAAGGTGTTAAGTAGTTCTGCCTTTTCTCTTCCCCCTCTTAGTAATTCGCCATCTTCTCTGCGCAGCGACCCTATCGTCTCCTTCTTTTTCCTTTTGCTGCGGACATATTTTAAAAAGCCCTTTTTATTGTTTTTAATGTCTCTGGCCAGCCTAAGTTCGTTATGTGCTTTAGCCTTTCTGACCTCCTCCCTACATCTCCTGGCTACTTGCTTAAATTCTTCTTTGGTGGTTTCCCCCTTCTTCCATTTCCTATACATGTTTCTCTTAACACTTAGCTCAGCTGAGAGTTCTTTAGTCAACCATTCTGGTTTCTTCAGATGCCTTCCATTTTTCCTCCTTATTGGCACAGTCTTGGACTGTGCCTTCAGTATCTCCTTTTTAAGGAACTCCCATGCCTCCTGAACTCCTTTCCCTTTCACTGTTCCTGACCACGGAATTCCAGCCAGCAGCTTCCTAAGTTTACAGAAGTCCACTTTTTTAAAATCTAAGATGAGTGTCTGGCTACACTTATCTTCTCCTTCCCACTGAATGCCAGATTCCAATAGGGCATGGTCACTCCCCCCTAAAGATCCAACCACTTCTACCTCATTAAAAAGGTCATCCCTGTTAGTCAGGATCAGATCTAGAATATTTGATCCCCTTGTGGCCTCTTCCACCTTCTGGACCATGAAATTGTCTGCAAGACAAGCAAGAAACTTGCTGGACCTTGCTGTCTTGGCAGAGTTTGACTGCCAGCATATATCCGGGTAATTGAAATCTCCTATTATTACTGTATCTCTCCTCTTTGAATGTGCAGTCATTTGGTTGAGGAAGGCGTCATCAAAGTCCTCAGCCTGGGTGGGAGGTCTGTAGTAAACCCCCACCAGAATATCCCTATTGTTTCTCACTGCCTTAATTCTTACCCAGATGCTCTTGACCTGGCATTCTGGGTTTAAGTCCCGGATCTGTTCACAGGTGAAAACATCCTTGACATACAAGGCTACTACTCCTCCTTTCTTGTTTGGTCTACTTTTACGAAAGAGGCTATACCCCTCTATTCCTATATTCCAATCATGAGATTCATCCCACCAGGTCTCAGTGATGCCTATCAAATCGTATTTATTTTGTTGTACTAGGGGTTCGAGTTCATCCTGCTTGTTTCCCATACTCCGTGCATTAGTGTAGAGACACTTAAGTCCCTGGGCCCTTCCGGCAAGTCCTGTACTATAGTTTCTACTCCTCCCGCCATTGTCTGCTTGTACTACTTGTCCAGTATCATTTGGGCCTTTTCCCCCTGCGCTCGCCAAGTCCTTGCCCTGAATAATATTGTCTCCCTCCATAGCAGAACTTAGTTTAAAGACCTCTTAATCCTCCTTGCGAGACTGTTTGCAAAAACATTCCTGCCAAGTTTCATGAGGTGCAGCCCATCCCTCGCCAGAAGCCCATGTTCATTCAGGCCATGTTCCAAAAACCCAAAATGTTGCCGGCGGCACCACATGCGGAGCCAGTTGTTGACCTCTGCTATTGCCCTTTCCCTATGTGCGCCATATCCTTGAACAGGGAGGAGAGACGAAATGACCACCTGTGCACCAGGGTCCTTAAGCTTCATCCCCATAAGCTCTTAGTCCTTTGCGATGTGGTAAAAGCTGGTCCTCGCAGTGTCATTGGTTCTGACATGAACCAAAATGAGGGGCTTATGGTCATTGGGTTTGACCAGCCTGGTTAGCCTCTCTGTTATGTGGTTGATCCTGGTTCCAGGAAGACAGCAGACTTCTCGATTGAGCTTGTCCAGTTTGCAAATTGCCATTTCGGTTCCTCTGAGCAAAGAGTCCACAACAACCAGAACTCACCTCCTCTGAGGCTTGTCCTGGGCTCCTTGACGAGCATGTTCTACTAGGACTGCCTGGGCATTCTGTTTAGGCTGGGAGCGTTGATCTAGTTCCTGTTGCCGAAGTTGGATTCCTTCTTGTTGACATTCTGTTCCCTCCGCATGGTGCTCCTCATTGTTCGTAAGGCCAAGAACTTTGAAGCGATTGTGTAGGTTAAGAGTCTCTGTTACTTTCCTGGTCCTTCTACTCCTCCGTGTGATATTCACCCAAGCCTCCGTTTCCTGGCACAGTGTACTGACTTCCTGATCTGGCAGCTCCTCTGTGCATTTGGTCTTCCAGTAGGTCTTCTCTGCCCTATCCAAAAACTCCTCACCTTCCCTAATAAGATGAAGATCAGAAACTCGTGCCTCCAACTGGCGAACCTTCTCCTCCAAGAAGGTGACCAGCTTGCACTTGGTGCAGGTGTATCCAAGAACATCTTGTGGCAAGAAAAGGAACATCCCGCAAGTGTTACAGGTGACCGCGGCAGCTCCCTCACCTTCCATCCTTGAAACTACAGAGAGTAGTACAGGACGTAGTTCTAGAAAGAATAACTGGGCTTTCTTTCTGAAATTCAGCTTCAATCTCTCCTCTCATGTTTTGTTCTCCAGTTTAAATCACAGATATTTCTCTGTACACAAGGTTAACTTTTTTACCTTCATATATGACAATGCAGTCCTACATAAGTCTGCTCAGATGTAAAGTCTAGGAGTTTAGTCTTGGACTAGATTACCTTGGAGTAAGTGGGGTTTCCTGCTGAGCAGACATGATGCAAAAACTTATATTGTAAATTCTTCTTATGCAGAGACAGATCCTTATAGCAAGAGCTCCTGCTTAAGCAAGCACAGCTATAGGAATGAGGACAGACTTTGAATTATCTAGAGAAAAGCAGTGAAGAGAAGAAATTATTGATGCATCTGTAAGAACTTTCTCCAACAATTAATTCATTTATGAAAAGAGGGAATTAAAGAAAACATTGACACTATATATCACTCATTTAAACAAATGCCCATCAGCTTTGATTTCCTTCAGGCAAAAATATCTAAAGATTGGAGAGGTTGTATGAAGTGCAACTGAGTAAGTTTGATCATCTGATCTGAAGATTTTTTTGAAGATGATTCAAATGATGATGGAATTAATGAATTATTCATTTTTCCTTTGAATGTTTTTGGCCTCTCCCTTTGCAGATCTTGGGATCTAAGGAAGGACTTTATGAACTGGCAATTTGATCTGCCGAGGAACGTTCTCAAGATTTCCTAAGGACAAATGGGGAACTTTTGGAGATGTGAAAGGTTCAGAACCTTTAGAAGTTAGACCCATTTATCAACTGATTGACACATGATCCACTGACTGTAGTCCTGATCCTAATACATGTAGCTGGTGTTGTTTTCTGTCAGTTGCTTGTTCATATTTTGTGTTACCTGTTTATTATGCTTATAGTTCATCTAAGGAGAAAGAGGTCCTGTTCTACCACAGGCAAGACAATACTACTTAAAAACTAAGAAAGAGAGAGAGAGAGAGAGCTTGAGACAGAGAGAGAGGCAGACTAGAAGCACCCAAGAGAACCTAATGCAACATAGCAATCTGCAAGGTTTCAACAAAGTGATTTTCCAAAATGTTAGTTTTCTGCATAGAAGGTAAAATATTATGCTAATTCTGATTTTTTTTCTGTAGCAGAGAAATTCAAGGCCATCTCAGTCACAGTAACCTTAAGGAAACACACACATACATACACAGTGTGTGTAGAAATGTGGTCTGTAAAGGTGCAAAAGCAATGTCATTAAGGCCCTGGGAAGCCAGTGTTCCAACCCTCAGTGTCCAATGCATCTGCCTTTGGGCCACTGAAATTGCTGATTCTCTGTGTAGCTAATATTATGTAGTTCTGCAGCTTTAACTCAGAGCAGAAGTAGAAGTGATTTTACAAGCATTAAATATATTCAGAAAGTAACTAAAACTGATATCACATGCCTAATATTTCCAGCATGAGTATATTTTATTTACTTATTTCTATGAATTGCACTTTGTAAGTGTCAAGATCAGGACTGCAATCTACTGGTGTTTTTAACACTGTCTCCAACATGGTTATCCCAATAACTTCATCTCCAAAGAAATTTATTGGGATTTCATCATAGGGAAAAATGTTGAACCAGTCCCCATATGGCACATAGCTCAATTTCAATTCTGATTCCCTTTCCCGTGGCTAGTAGTTTTGTAAAAAATTAAAATTATGGCATTCATGCCATTAACATTACATTCTAGTCTGACTCCCAGCTACGGGACAAGATGGGAAATGTTTCTCAGTTTAGCAGTTCTGTCATTTCTGAATTTCTCAACCACATAAATGTAATCCTTCAAACCAAAAGCAAGCCTTGCAATTTCCAGCCATGCCAAAATAAGGCACAAATGAAAACAAAACAAAGCAAACTTTGAAGTGCTCTTGTATTTCCAGTTATAGGGATGATCATTATACGGACCATCTCTATTGTCCTCTGAACGGACAATGATTCATCAGTTTCATGTGCGTGCTGAGTAATATGTGGCTAGAAGACTCTGAAGCACAGAAGTGACAGCAATCCCTGTCTGTATCATTTGATCTTTGATGAGCTGAGGAAAAAATCAGAAATAATAGTTTGGAGGAACTTACACACAATACTTTATATATGCTTCTGTTTAACAAAAAAGAAAAGGGATTGGCACATACTTGTAATGGCTCTGATATCTTTTTAAATGATGAGGTGAAGCCATTACCTCACATTGTGCAGGAACCTGATAAACAGAGGAAAGGACATGGAACATATAGGAGATGCAGAACATTTGGATCTCCAGATATTTAGAGCTACAGTTCCCATCAGCCCCAGAGAACATGCCAGTGGTAAGGAATTTTGGGAACTGGGATCCAAAAGATCTGGAAAGCCAAAAGCTGCCCAGCTGTATAGTAGTGAGCAGTACTGAGAAAAACACCCCCCCCAAGTAAGTGTACATGTCTGTATCTCCTTACATTCCCAAGGATACCAAATGGGGAAACTGAAAGCATCTCTGTGGGTGTACACACACACACACACACACACACACACCATTTTCAGTCCGAAAGCAAAGCTTGGAAACAGTATTTTGAAGAACTAAGGATATTCCACAAGCTTTAAGAATGAGTCACCAAAAGCTAGGACTGAGATTTCACAGCCTGGAATTCAACTGCTGTTTTGAGTGACTGTCTGTCTAGTCTCAAACACAGGACATAACATATGACCAGGCCTTTTTTTAGAAATTTGCAGGAGTGATGAATCTGTGACTGGCCAGATGATATAGTCCAACTTACATCACCTCTAGACAATATGGTTGGGGCCAGCGATGATGGGGGCTGTAATCCATCATCTGGAGAGACATACAGAATACCCGACCCTGAGTTAAAGGTATGGTCTTTCCTCTTCAGCACTGTTTTGTTTTTGTTTTACCAGATGCCTGAGTTAAGGAACAAGGCACATTTCATCCACTGGGTTTTCTTTGCCACTGTATCAAAGACATACAGAGATGGGGTAGAGAATCTTTGACCCTCCATATTTTGGGGATGTTAAATCTCTGAAGCCACATCTAACAAGGCTAATGCTAAAGGACTTTGGAAGTTACAGTCAAAAACATCTGGAGGACAAGGACTTCCCATCCCTGATATAAAGTAAGCACCTACATTAAGCAACAGAGGAAGCTGGTTAAGCTATCCCTTATCATAAAAAAGAAGTTTTATCCCCAAAATTGATAATTGCACCCCAAAAGCCTTCAGGGTGAAGTGAGGGCACATGTTTTAAGGATACAAAAGACTTTATAAAAGAAGTGACCTTCTGGTTGAAAAGGATGACATGACAGAATGGAAAATAAGTCAGGCAATGTTCCCAGACTCTCTGTAGTTGCCCACTCCTGGTGATAATCTAAAGCACCATTGCATTAGCACCTTTTTAGTAATATTATATACTTGCAAAAAGGCTGAAAACAATTACTTTAGCTGGCACACTCAGACTTATCTAATGATGAATACATATCATTTGTGCTGGGTGGTATAGCATTAGCTACTATTATTGTTAATTGCCATCAATTCACAGTCTCTATGAATGAGAGATGTCCATCGACAGCCCTGTTCAGGTCTTGGAGACTCAGGGCTCTGACTTCCTGGATTGAGTCTATCCTTTTTAATGAGGTCTTCCTCTTTTCAAACTGCCTTGCTAGGCATTATTGTCATTTCCAGTGAGTCATATTTTTTCATGATAGGTCCAAAGAATGACAGTGGCCCTTTCCACATGCGGTTATTAAGACGTGCCAATGCATCTTGCCATGGAGGTCTTCTGCATGTTGGAGCGGACTAGGTTTGGTTTATTTACCTTCGTTCCGCACATAATTCTGACTAAATGCGCCCCCATGTGGTGGTAAAGTGCACTATTTGAAAACCAGAAGAAATCGGTTTTCCAATTTTCCAGATCGATCCAATTCATATTTTCACAGTAGTGCAGACACGTACATTCGCACCAATGCGAATTGGTGGTCGTGGGAGGCCTCGTGGGAGAGGCCAGTGGGTAGTATGGACTTTCATACGTATGCACGTACACAATGATGTAACTAAACCATGCAAAAAAGGAGGGCCAATCACAGTCGGCGGGGCGGGGTGAGGGGAGTAGCAGGAGTGGCCATGGTGGAAGCAGTGTGGATTCATGAACTTGCACTCCTCCAAATCAGAATGGAACATACACAGTAGCTGTGCAGAAGGAAATGAGGGAAAGTCTGCCTTGTTTCGAGCCCAGAAAATCCGGTAAGAAACGGCACAAACCAATTCATCAGCCTCGTGCAGAAATGTTCAGTCTCTTAGAGTCAGTGTGATGTAGTGATTTGAGCACTGGAGACCAGAGTTTGATTCTCTGCTTGGCTATGGAAACCCACCGGGTGACTTTGGGTATGTCACACATTCTCAGCCCAGAAAACTTCATGATAAGTTCACCTTAGGGTCACAATAAGCTGGAAACAACTTGAAGGCACAAAACAACACAATGACAGTCTCAGTTTAGTCTTCTTAACTTCTAGGGAGAGTTCAGGTTTGATTTGCTCTAGGACCCATTTATTTATCTTTTTAGCAGTCTACAGTATCCATAAAACTCTTTTCTAGGACAACATTTCAAATGAGTTGATATTTTTCCTATTAGCTTTCTTCATTGTCCAGCTTTCACAACTGTACATAGAAATTGGAAATGTGATGGCATGGACAATCCTAACCTTAGTACTCAATTATATATCTTTACACTTCAGAATCTTGTCATAGATACCCTTCCAAGTCCTAGTCTTGTTCTGATTTCCTAACTGCAGCCAATAATCCTCCTCAAAATTAAAATTGTTTCAATGATGGGAGCCCATACAGAGGGCCTTACTGGACTGTATAATTCCCATCTCTCAACTAAGAAAACACAGCAGGGCCTTGTCAATTGTTGCATCAATCCTCTGCCCCCGCCCCCCGCCAAGGAAAATTAAGGTAACTTCTTCCTCCCCCACTGCTCCCTTGACTTTGTTAAGAATTTCACAGTCTCTTATCTCTCTTTAAACATTTCCACATCTTATATAAGTTTCTTTGAGGACATATAGTTGGAAAGATGGCTTTGTTTTGGAAATAATAAATGATATTATTTAAAAAATAAGATGGAGCTATAGGACTGAATGGTGCCATCAGGGAATCTTCTCATTACACAGTGGTTATCAGTGGCATCCCGTGACCGCACCACCCACTAATAATCATATCTTATGGCAAACATATCTGAGTGTCCCTACTAAAAGAAGAAACTAAATTACTCTGGATATTGATAATCATTTGAAGAAGTAGAGTTTCCTCTATTTCATATTCATAGCCAATAACTTAGGCTAACTTGCTTATTGTATGTTCCAGTTCTTGTACTGCCATCTAGTGCATGAAATAGGTGATGTGTAATAAGGAATACCAAGAAATCCAGACAGACTGCTGTTTTTCTAATTTAGTCTGGTAACTGTTCACATGTGTATCAGAGCTAACATTTGCTTTTATGTGTGCTTTCTTTAGACACTGTGGTCATTTTAGAGCAAGTGTAGGCAACCTGTAGCTCTCCAGATGTTGTTGGACTCCATTAGCCATGAAAGGCAGTGATAAGAGAAAATGTGAGATACAATCTAGCAGGATCTGGAGGGCTAAAAACTGCCCATCTTTGTTTTTAACAAACCCACTTTCTCATCTTGTACAGTTTATTGTTTGGAGACAGCAGTGTGTATGTGTGCACATGTTGAGTGCAGATTTTTCAAAACCATTTTTTTTATTACCAATAAGAACAGATTCTCAGCTAGAAAGCATTTAAACAAACTATTCAAACACATAAATAACCAACATAAAATCAGTATTTGCAAAATCAACGCCCTTTCAAGGTAACAGTATATGGAATGTCCTAGATATGGGAGGAAAATTTTCCCATCTTTATTCTTTGCTTTTATTTTCTTTAACTTGATCACACCTTTTTTTTTAAGAGTTATAATCTCTGTTTTTCTTCATCCATTCTGGCTGTTGACCAGCTTTCCAATCTACTCTCACCTCCCACCTCTTCTTTAGTCTCATGACTTAACATGGACATAAAACTTTTCTTGACCTTAGACATTACAGCTCTTCCTTCACTAGTTCTTCACTAGTTCTCTGCCCCTCCACAACATTTCTCTGGTCTCCATGTATTCTTGCCTCAAGTTCTAGCTTCTTTTTCTGCCCCTTTTCTGCAGTCTGCCCCTTTTCTGTAGATTTTTTCTGCAGTCTGCCCCTTTCTACCCCTTTTCTGCAGATTTTTGGGTCTTTGTCCCTTGGCTTCCTTGCCTCTTTGAATCTTCTTCCATTTGTAACTTTCCAGCTTCTTTACAAGTTGCTGAATCCAGGAAGCACTTCAGTCCAGGGCTTGTAGGCAACTCTATGACCATTAGCTTTCCTCACAGAATACAACATATTTGCAAACATCATATCACTGAAAGTTACTATACCCCAGCAATGTTGGCCAGCGTTCCATGGCATCACAGAAGGATGCCATTACACTACTTCCAGTTTGAAAAAAATCATGTCTGTGCAGTCCACTGAAGGTTCACTGGGGTGAAAACTGGGACTTTCCTTCGGCACAATTGCCCACCCACTCTATTCCCTGTTGAAACAGGCAGCTTGTAGGTCCAAATCCACATGGACTTGGCATTTGTGTGGCCATTTAAAACTGTATGTTAAATCCAAACAATCTGATTCACCTTTCAATAAGGAAAAACATGGGATAGTTAACTCTAACAATTTAGACTAGAAGAAGGAAGCAAACTTTATAGCAAGGGTGGGGAAAATTTGGACCGCCAGATGGTTTGGGCATTATTCCTAGAAGCCTCAGCCAGTGTAGCCAATTATATGGAATAATGGAAGTATAGTCATACTGTCTGGACAGCCAAAAGCTCACCACCTTTACTTTATTTTATTTAAGATAGTTCTGTACCATCTCTCAGCCCAGAATAGCTCCCGAGGCAATGGACAAATAATGCCAATTGAAAGAGCACAAAGATAAAGCACTTTAAAACACACTAAAATACAGTTCGCTTTACAATCTACAGTCATGTCTTCCCCAGCAGGAGAAGGACCATGAGCATCCCAAGCTACCACCTGTCAAATCTGGGCTAGAGGACAGAAAGAGAACATTTGAGTAAAAAAGATATAGATGTCTATGTTTTTGACTTAACTAGTCTTACTGCATAGAGGACATGGTTAGAAGGTAGCTTCACAGAAGTTGCTGATACTCCTACTACACAGTTTTCTTTGCCTTTCAATATTTTGAACAGTTTTGCATGATGTGTACAAATACAGGAGAAATCTGGGAGAGTAGTTCTGTAAAGAAACCTCCAAAGAAGCCCTTCAGGGCCAAAATCCTTCTTTTTTATGTAACCTGGAAGGTTCTACAGGAAAATTATCGCGCAGTTTGGAAAAGTTATTTTGAGGGCTGACTCCCCAAATCCTCCTGCTGTTATCATGGCTATCAGCCACACTTGTTGGAGCATTCTGTAAGTTGTCATCTAAAAGAGTAACTTCTGCAAACTCTGAGTTAGAGCTGCATTCTTTTTCTCCCTCTTTTTCCCATACAAATGTGGTAAAAGAGCCCAGTCTTGACTGTTGGTACTGACTTCAGGCCTCCACCAGCAGAACTGTATGTCATAAGAAACTGGCTTTTAATGTTATGGCATTCTTTTCAAGTTGCCAGGGAACAAACAGTGTATCAATTGTCCCCACCTTTATTTTTGTTTTGCTTTAATCTTGATGGCCTTTGGCCTTGCTATTAAAAATAAGTACTGGGTGCCTTTTTCCACCCTTAAGCCTGATTGTATAGAGTTTTTTACATTAAAATATTTTTTAAAAACTCTACCAGATTGTCACGTAAATGTAAAGGCAGGTCAAGCTGACTGGAAATAGATGGAGCAACAGAAGCGGCATCGGCAGAGGTTTTCCTGAGCTTGCCAGATTGTTCATTCTTTGGTTATCTCAACAGTGTTTCCTGCCAACAAGTCAATAGGCACATTCAGGGAGACTTAAAAGGCCAGATTCTGTTCTCTGGGACAGCACCCAGCTGATTCGACCTATGATGTCAGAAGCCCTTTTCAAATTACCAATACAGCAGTGTTTGGCTGTCTGACATTTATTATCCAGTTGGGGCACACACTACAGACTTTGGCATGTGGATTTGCAATATAACAAAGATAATAATATAACCATTATTATGCAAAAGAGAGAGTTCTTAGAAGAATTAAACTGCTCACCGTGCTGGCTGGAGGATTTTGAGATATGTAGTCCAAAAAGGTAACTTCCCTAAGTGCTGATTCTGCACATATACTATTGTTCTATATCTAAATTCTTGCTATCCTTGTGACTGTTAGAATTAGCAATATTTGCACGCCTACATTCAATAATTACTAGCTTGAACAGTATATATTTATGGTGACTTCCAATTTGATAGGATTTTTTCCTATACCATCTCTTTCTCTGCCTACCTTACTGTAACCTCAGTTATTTTCTCTTCTCTCTTCTGTCTTAGACTATGTGTTTAACTATGCAAAAGTTTTTTTTTAATTATATTTATTAAGGTTTTTTTTTTACCAAACAATATAAGAAAGGAGAATAACACAAGAATAAACATTGGTGTAATAGAGGGAAAAAAGGAACATATTGTTCTGGTTTTACCTAATATACACATAATTGCACTTCAAACGTGATCAATAGAAATTCACAATCATAGATAAGTACCTTACCATTTTCTACATAAACACTCTACCCAGGACAGATACATTTTCAAAGTGTAAGCCTATTACTCTTTCCTCAGGCTCTTTCAAAACTCTCACACCAAATCCGTTTTGTCTAATTTGAACCTTTCTGATGCAGTAGCTTGCATAGACTTCTTTTGTTTAAACAGAGTCTGTTTCTACTGAACCTTTCCTAAATAGATAACATAGTAATAATTGATAACATTTACAAACTTATAATTAACAAAACCAAAAAAGAACAGTTGTCGATTCACAAATATTATATAAAAGTACTTCCCCGACTGCTGACTAAACAGTCTAATTTTTAACTTATCAGTCCCCCTCCACACTAGAAAGAGAGGGGCTAAATAGATAAATATTGAAGTACATTATATATACCCCTACTTCCAAATATAGATAGGTTTACATCAGGGTATATACAGACTTCCCCCAATCTTATGCAACATCTCCACTTTTACAATTCTCTTATTTTAGTCACCCTCTCTAAACTTCTGATTTTTACACTTCCTGCTTCAAATCTTATTTTGCATAAGATCTTACGCATATTATCCTCTTTACTTATTTATCAGTCTCAATTTTTGTGTGTGTGTACTCCAAGATTGGTTTCCAAATTTCTAAGTTTTTAAGATGGTAGATGGTAACAAGAGATAGGACCCTTTTAATCATAGTACCCTAGAAAGACCTCTTAAGGGAAGATCTCCTGGCACAGTTAACTGCTTGCCTTTTGGTGAGGAGACAGTGAAAATTTGAAGGCCTTGAAGGTTCTTCATGAAGGCCTTTAGGTTGGTCTGCTGTTGTACCTCTATGTTCTTTTATTTTCAAGTGTCTTATTTTCTCTCTTTTGCTAACACTGCTAAATTTTGACAGTAATTGTAGCTTGTTTACATTTGTTGGTGATATGCTTTGAGGATGTCTGAGGACCAAAACTACAGGGCAATGCAGTTTTGTATCACAAGCAAGTCTACACTGGTTCAACAGCAAGGAGTTCAGACAGGATCAGCTGGTGATATGGGCAAACAGTTACTAAACTGCATACCTGATTTAAATTTATCCAATTTGTTTAAATATTGCATGAACTGCATACTTCTTTTGTTACTCCTTTATTCAATCAAAACAATGTGGATTCTTAAAATATTTCTGACCATTTGGGGTACATTTGAGCAAAAATATATACCTTCTAAAAGGTGCAGTTCACTCTTTTTCTGACACATTCTCTCCCAGACTATGCCAGTAGCCCAGTTAAATTGCTTTCTGACAGGAAAGAACAAGCATGTTTCTTGCCCTGTGGAATTTAGCTTTTACCTTGCTTAGAATCTGTTCAGGAAATTACATAATAAGCACAACCACTTACCAAATCAAGTTCATTTTTAAACTGTAGACAACCACAACTACTAGCAGCTTTCACTTGTCAAAAATGATATTGGATAATCCTTAGATGTGATCGTTCCCACATGGTCTGTGGCTTTTTAACCTTAAAGCCTAGAATGAAAGCATCTGTTACTGAAAGTTTTACTTAAAAGATGGAACTCTGGCATCAAAATGTGTAGAACACAAGTTAGGCCCTTTCTGCAACTCACCTTTTTGCAGAACTGGGGTGCGAGGATCGCACAAGCAGCCTCCAGCAGGAGGCTTTCGCATCCTGGTTCCTTCGGCTCTGCCGCTGCTGCCTGCTTGCACGAGCCCCTCCTCTTCCTTCCACAGTGCAGCCTGGGAGTTTCCCAGGCTGCGCTGGGGCAGGAAGCGTGAGCGCCGCAGCTCCGGAGCTCTGCACACATGGCAAGTGCATGCAGGGCCTCGGAGCAATGCGCAATTGTGCACCATTTTCGGCTCACAGCCGAAAATGAAAAAGTGCACAATCGGTGCCTGCCAGACCCTGGAGCGTCGCGCGATTGTGTCGTGTGGACCACTCCTCACAGTTGCGTGATGCTCCAGGGGTCCTTTCACATGGCAAATGCTGTGCGAAAAGGGCCTTAGACTGCATCTTTCTATATATTTTAAGAGTTGTAACTTAGTAGTAGAGACATGATTTTTATGTGGAAGCCTGCAGTCTCTGTCCATAACACCTCAGGAAGAGTTGGAAAAGAGTTTCTGAAATCCTATACTTTCCAAGTGTCTGATCTGGCAGGGACTGTCCCAGTAAATCCTCTGTAATCTTACATTTTTCATCTGCTTTTAAAATTTCCCTCTCTCTTCCTCCTCCTCCCCCCTCTCCTCCTCCTTCTCCTCCTCTCATCTTCCCCTTTTGTCTCATTTTACTTCAAATGACATAAACTTAGTTTGAAGTTCATAAACAGTTTGCACTCAGTTAATTTAGCGGGGATGGGGGAGGAAAGGAGGGATAGAATACTGAACCTTCCTGGCAGGCTCAGGCAAAAACAAACTGCTGCAGCCTCTCCTAACTCATATGTTATTCTTCATTAATAATGTTTGTCATACTGAACATGGTCTGATGTTGCTTGGCCACACATGTTCCAGTTTTTATCTGTGAAATGTTGATGGATATGAAATCTCAGAAAGCCACTGCCAGTCAGAGTCAGCAGTTCTGAGTCAGATGGAACTATTTTGTGACTCAGTATAAGTGGCTTCCTATGTACCTGGAGGGAGAACATGGAAAGGTGTTTTACATGGACTACAACTTCCAGAATTCTTCAGCCAGCATGATTTAGTTGGGAGCCAAAAAGAGTATCATCATTTTACTGCCCCAACTATATGCATCTTTTTTATATTATTAGCACATCATGTCTGTACATTTGATGTTAACTGCTGTCAAGTTGACTTTGACTCATGGTAAGCCAATGGAGGAGAGATATCCACATTACCCTATGCTCAGCTGTCCTGCTCAGGTCGTGCAGATTCAAGGACATGTCTTTGTTAATTGAATCTATCCATCAGTAATGTGGTCTTCCTCTTCTCCTGCTGCCTTCTACTGTACAAAGCTTTATTGTCTGCTCTAGTCAGGTCTTCTCATGCAATGGCCAAAGTACAACAGCCTCAGTTTAGTCATCTTGGCTTCTAGGGAAAGTTCAGGCTTGATTTGCTCTAGGATCCATTCATTTTTTTTCTTTCCAGCAGTCCAAGGTATCCATAGAACTCTGCTCCAGCACCACATTTCAAAGGATCTGATTTTTTTCCTATAAGCTTTCTCTGGCTTTCACAACCATACATAGAAATTGGAAAATATGATGGCATGGACAATCCAGGCTTTAGTATTCAATTATATATCTTTACACTTCAGGATCTTGTCTAGTTCCTTCACAGCTGCCCCAGTCTTTTTCTGATTTCTTGACTTTAGTCTTCATTCTGATTAGTGACTGAGTCAAGGTAAAGAAAATCTAGAGCTATTTCAATGTCTTCATTGCCTGCTTTAAGATTATGTAAATCACCTGTGGTCATTATTTTTGTTTTCTTAATGCTCAGCTGTAAACCTGGCTTTGCACTTTCTGCCTTGACTTTCTTTAGTAATAGTTCCAAGTCTTTGCTGTTTTCTACTTGCACTGTACTACAGTATCATCTACATTATTATAGTAGTTCTCCTTGTCCTGGTGCACAATTTGCTGAACAGTTGCATTCAGGGTTCTGACTCCATTTCCAGTGAGGTAGACTCAAGTCAGACTTAAGACACTTCAGTGATTTGATTTGGACTTGACTTGGCAAAAATGACACACTAAAATCAACTCGAGACTTGCACATTTTTAGTGACTGACTTGCTGCCCTTGGTTCAGTAACATAGCAGATTCAGCCAGAAGCCTTACAATTTACTGGCCACATGACAATCTGTCTCAAGCGCAAAGTGTGGACAGCGTGGAGAAAGTGTGGAGAGAACAGCAAATGAGGTTGAGATGGGGCTGAGGTCTGCTCAGCAGCCTGTCCCTGCTTCATATAGGAGGAGTTTTCTAAAACTTTTCCTAAGAACAGAAGGCAAACTTGGCAAATGGGAAGTAAGAAGGATCCTATTCCCCATTTCTGAAGCTGCAGATGGCAAAATCACAGAAGTGGAGGGCTGGCTCTACTTAAATTGTTAAAACTGACTTTATTCAACTGTATCCAAAAATTCTGAAATACAAGTTGAGCTTTAAAGTTGGATCCCAGACTTAGACTTGAAGACACTTTCAAGTGTCTTTCAAGGACTTGAGATTTGACTTGAGACATGAAGGCAGAGACTTGAGACTTGACTTGAGACTTGGAGTAAAAGAATTAAATATATCACTGTCTATTTCTGTCGCCTCTTACTTTTGCTCATCTGTCCTTAACTGCTTGAAGAGCTTTATCTGTCATCCACTGAGATTTCTCTTTCTCTTGACTACTGATAGTGTCTTTTTGCATTCCTCCCTGGCAATGTCCTTGGCTTCAGCCCAGAATTCTTCTGGCTCTCAGTCTATTAAGGCTTAATAGTGCAAATCTATTTTTCACATTATCTTTAAATTCTACAGGGATATCATTCAGGCTGTGTTTCGGCATGATGGTTGGTTTGTGGTTTGATCTGTGCCACAATCTGCTCCTGGTCTTGTTTCTGCAGACAGAATGGAGCTTCTCCATCTTCTGTTTCTGATCTATTTGAATTCTATATTGGCCATCAGGTGATGTCCATGTATACAGACCCTTCTTGGACTGCTTGAAGAATGTGTTTCAATGAACAAACTGTGGGCCTCACAAAATTTGGTCATTCAGTCTCCTACCAATTTTTTTCTATGACTTTTCATTTGGCTCTGATTCCTGCTTTTGCATTCCAGTTGCCTAAGATTAACAAGAAGTCCTGTTTTGGTGTGTGATCAGTTTCCTCCTGGACTCCTGCCTAAAATCTTTCCATTTCTTCATCTTCTGCCTCTGTAGTTGGAGCATAAACTTGGGTTATGATTATATTGATGGCTTTTCCTGGAGTCTTATTGACATGATTCAGTCAGACTTTGTATCCTTTTATTGCTTGTGCTATGTCTTTCTTTACTATAAATGCCACCTCATTTCTTCTTAGATTTTCATTTGCTGAGTAAAACATGGTGTATGCATCTGACCAAAAATGTCCCATTCCTGTCCACGTTAGATTGCTCACTCCTAGTATTGCAAAGTTTATATGTTCCATTTCTCGTTTTACTCTATCTAGTTTCCCTGATTCATGCTTCTCCCATTCCATGTTCCTATAATATGTGATGTGCAGCTTCAGACATTCCTTTTGCCTGTGAACACTTCAACAGCTGAATGTCCCTTCAGCTTGAGTCCAGTTGAGTCATTAGCCTAATTGCTACTCCTAATTTACCTCTGCTCTTCTCCAATAGGTCACCTGGTCTGGGCGTCTCATCTTCTGGCATGATCTCTTATTTCATTTTGGATTATCTCATCATAGGGCTTTAATGGTAAAAGATATTCAAAAGGGGTTTATCATGCCTCTTTCTGCACAATACTAACAAGTGTTAGCTACGGTGCCACTGCCATTGTCTCTGAGAGATCCTCAGACAGTCTCTCTCTCTCTCTCTCTCACACACACACACACACAGCTGCTGCCCATTAGCTGTTTGACACATTTAGGCCCTTTCCACACAAGGCAGTTAAAACGGGCCAAGGCGTCCTGGCACACAGGTCGTTCACACCTTGGATCAGACTAGGTGCGGACTATTTAACTTAGTTCGCACCTTAGTCCGATACAACCCACCCCCAAGTGATCCTCCAGCGTGCTAAGTAAAGACTGGAAAAAACAGGTCTTTACATTTTCTGGAATGCACCATTGCATTCCTACTTACCTGTGCAGATGCACAGGCTCACACCAATGTGAGCCTGCGATCAGTGGAGGGTGGGCTGTGGGTGTGGCCAGCGTCAGCGGTTGGTCCACTCCCACGAAGACATCGGAAGCCGCCATTTTGAACCGGAAGCCACAGGAAGCCACCATTTTGAGCTGGAGCAGTGCGGATCTACAGATCTCACACTGCTCTGGTTCGCCTTGCACTAATGGAGGAGCCCTGCGGAAGGGCTCGAGGGAAAGTCTGTGTTACTTTGGACCCAAGGAGAGTCGGTAAGTAATGTCACAGAGCGATTCACTCACCTTGTGCGGAAAGGGCCTTAGTCTGGCTCCTCAGCAAAAGCGTGTCTGATATGGGAGACCCTACCAGCAGCACTGCTGCCCTCAGCATAGCCTCTTGCCTCACTAGAGCACACAACTCTACTGCTACAGAAAAGTAGTGCCATTGGTGGGTATACTGAACATATATCTTGTATGTCTGTGTATACTGAACATGAAATTGCAAATGGGAGTAGTGCTTTGGATGTATCCAGAAACCAGAACTGAATTAAATATCTCTAAATATCTCCTCTGAAATAAACTGAATTTCAAAGCTGTTGAAGATCTCTTGGCAATTTATATGCTTGGGTGGATACAGAGACACAGAAAGCATGTCTGCAAAGACTAATACTTTTCTCTCCAAGCTGTACTTGCTGAAACACTCTCTTCTGCACAACCAGTAAAGATGCAGGAATCATCTTCTGATTTGAATATGGTTGCCCTTGTAGTCGTGCCATGAAAACAATCTGCTTTGCACTTACTAAAGAGGATGATGTTGATAGCTTTAGTATTTTTCATTCTCTCTCCCCCCGCTACACACACACACAAACATGTAGGTTAGCTAAAATATAGCCTTCAAACAGCAACTTTGGTACTGTGTATTTCAGTCATGGAGACTATTAATTTCACTGCATATGGCTTTTCCTCAGCTCTTGAGGGAGATTTGAATTACCTTGTATATATGTTCTACTGAGCCAAGTGAGGCAAAATAGGTCTTGCTTGTTACCTACAGAATTTTTCACTAGATGGTGCTATTGTCCTCATGATGAATGATATAGCTTTTTTTCTGTCTCTGTAATTGTCTATGATCGTAATATAATTTTTTAAAAAAACCTTGAACATTTCTATATTGCTTTAACACTTTGGAGTATTGACATATACTATTAGGAATCCTTTCAACAACTCTGGGTGGCCAAATGTGTTGGGGGAAGGAAAAGGATAGAGCTCCAGTACATTTAACAGTAGCACAGAACACTTGCTGAAATTGAACCTTTTCCTATTTTTCACCTGTGCATCTTAGAAATGGCTGGGAGTTGTTTGCCTATTTTTATTTATAGTATTATGCCAAATATCATGGGATATCAGAGTGGCATACAAGTAAAATCAATGTAAGAGTTTGTAATTTAAAACAATCAGAATAATTTAAACAGACTACAAGCAGATTAAACACCTGAACAGGTTTTTAAATGTTTAAAACCATGTGTATATAAACTTTGGAAAAAAAACCTGTTAGATTCCAAAGGCATTAATAGAAAGCCATGTCTTAACTTGGCAATGGGATAAAATATGGCCCTCAAAGGAAGGGCATTCCATAGCTGGGGTGCTAAAGCAAAGCAATCTCGCTCCCATCTCCTGACACAATATATTGCTACATCTAGACTGATATCCTGCACGAGCTTACTCAGAAGCAAGTTCCACTGTGTTCAATTATGTTCTATCAACACACCGCGGCCCTTCTGGTCTCCTAGCTCAGAAGGAAATTTCCCATCCCCATTCATTTCATACTGGATCTAAAAGTGCTTACTAAACAGGCCACCCACTGGGAATGATGTCTTTATCTGGACTCTACCTCTCAGAGTCTGTCCAGATTCCTTATAGATTAATTTGCGCTTTGGCAATATTAAGAATACTTTGTCATTCAGGGAATAAAGGCACACCCTCAACTAGTTATAAACCATATTTATTATGAGGAGACAACCACGTAATACTGTTTCTGATGAACAGCTTTTAGCGTAAATATTCAGAGCCAGTTTATGCACATCCACACTTATTCTCAAAACCCTTTTTTATATGGCAATGCCATGTCAGGAATGCCTTCACAACTCTAAGACATTCACAAGGACTTGGATTTGGTCTCTGTGATATGAGTTAACCCAATGAGCTTCTATGCTCATCATGGCAGCTCCCACACATGTGCAGTTTTGCATCAGACAATCTGGTAACCCAGAAAAAAAATTGAATGCCTGCTGGGAACCTACATGGCCCGTAAGGATGAGGAAGCACTGGGAAGAAGAAAGAATGTTAGGGTGGCTGCTGCACTTTCAATACTTGTTTAAAGGAAAGGATTTCAAGAGGTCCATCTTAGCAAGTAAATGGCACCTACTGAAATTCCACATTCTATAGAACAGACTTCTCTTCTTCTTCTGCACCTAACCATTCCAGTATTGGCTCACTGAAAATTAGCCTTATGTTGTATTAAGAAGAGAAGAAAAGCCACGCTGAAGAAGACCAGAGATCTATTTAGTCTAGCCTCCATTTTCCCACAGTGCCCAACTAGATGCTATTGGGAAGCCCACAAACAGTACTAGGGGCAATAAACTTCTTGTGCTGTGGCACCTTACCACTGATATTCAGAAGTATTCTGTTATTAATCCTGAAGTATAATATAGCCACAACTAGTAGCTATTAGTTTTGTCTTCCATGAATCTATATAATGCCCTTTTAGAGATGGCTCAAATTGGTACCTGTTGCCTTATTCTGCAGTAGCAGATTCCACAGTGTGATGATGCACTGTGTGAAAAAGTACTTCCTTTGGTCTGTCCTGAACTTCTACATATTGAGTGGCCTTATGCTCTAGTGTTAAAAGAAGAAACTTCTTCCTGCCTGCATCTCTTCCTGTCTGCATTTTACTTGTCTCTTACTTCTTAATGAATACCCCCTCTCAAAATAATAACAATAACAATAATAATAATAAATTATTTCTATCCCGCCTCTCCCCATGGATCAAGGCGGCGAACAGCAACAATACATTAATTACATTAAAAAACATTAAAAAACATACCAAATCCTCCCCACCTACCAACCCACCTAAAACCAACCCTCTAAAACACACAACAGTTAATAATTCACAACAATCAACTGACTATTAAAAGAACAGCAAGACAGTTGGTGGGAGGCGGTGGAAGTACTAGTCTGGGAAGGCCTGTCGGAAGAGAGCAGTCTTGACTGCTTTTTTAAAGCAGTCAAGACTGGTAATATGCCGGGTCTCCTCCGGCAGGCCATTCCTTAACTTGGGAGCAATAGAAGAGAAGGTCCTCTGGGTAACCGCAGCCAACCTAGTTCTGACTGGCTGCAGTAAATTTCTCCGAGGACCTTAATGTACGGGGCGAATTATATGGGAGAAGGTGATCCCGCAGGTAGGCTGGCCCCAAGCCATAAAGGGCTTTAAAGGTAATAACACAACAAAACAAAAAACAAACAAAAAACACCTTCCTTACATGGCAAGCATTCCTTTCATCTGATCATTTTGTTTGCTATTTTAAAAAATGCATGTTTATTAGTCTTGAGATCTAAGTCAATCAACAAATTTTAGCCAGTATTTTCAAACAGGCCTGAGACTGGCATGCTCTAGTTTCCTAAATCTGTGTAGCACAATCTGTATATTATACAAATTTGTGTGATATGCAAATAAATACACTGCAGATTTTCATACTTTGCAAATGAATCACATCAATTGTTTGAATTCTTTTTCTACCACTGTGTTTTATCCTTGATTTGAGAGAGCCAGTACAGTTTAACAGTTTAACAATTAAGAGTACTAGACTGTTATAGTATACCATGAGTGTTATAGTGCTGTTATTCCACTTTTAACATCTCCACTTTCAGGGAGGGGCATTTAGAATTCTCAGACAGAGAGCTTCTTGGACTCAGTAAACCACAAACCCCAGAACTTCACAGGATGTCGAAAACCTGGAGGACTGCACCAGCCACTGTTTAACTACTCCAGAGAAACTACTGCAGCTGTATTTTGGTGACTAGAGTGATGTTATGAGACTCCTGACTGCCTTTTCAGTGTGTTTGGGGGGCAGGGATTGCACTTTATGCAGCCTTGCTTTAGGCGATGCAAGATGGACACTCAATATTTTTCTGTGTTTGGAAATGGCAAACTCAGCTGCCATGTTGTTTGGGAAAATGTTTTACAGTGACAGCTTTTTTCCTTTCCCACAGAAAATCCAAAATAAAGGATTTTTTTTTTTTTTTTTTGCCATTTTAAAATTATTTACTAGATGGCACTTGTGGTTAGACACTGGAAAATAATAAAATTCACAATCTCACATTAAGTTTAATAAGTGATATTTGATCCATATGTTACTGGCCCATACATTCACCCAGATTCAATATGGTTTGATTGGAAAAATATTATTTAATTGGCAAAATATATTAATTGGCATTGATATAAAATGGACCTTGAAGTGACTGTAAGGCCAGCCTGGGCAGAGGGAAAACACTGGCTAAACACGTGTGCTGCAAAGGTAGGTCAGAGATCCCCTATAGTCATAGCCAGGTCATTGTTGGGAAACTGACCAGGTAAATCCAGATAATAGGCTTAAATTAAGCTGTAATGACCCTGCTGTCAGACAATAGCTACAGGAAGTTCCCACCAAACCACTGATTGTTTCAGTCCTTCTCCCCACTGAGCTAGGCATTTCTCTCGTTGTCCCCACACCTGCCCACCCTTACAGAGCTATCATGACAGCCATTGACTCTTTGTCACCTAATGCTAAGATCATTAAAACAGTCTGGACCTCATTGTCTGCTCTGCAACCTCCATTGTTTACTTGGCAGGAGAGCCATTAACACCCCTGCCCTCCAGGCACATTTTTCAAGCAGTCAGGCACAGTATCTCACATGCTCAACACCACACTGTCACTCTGATTTCTGAATGAGTACTGTCCTTAAGCACAAGTCTAAGCCGCATCGCTGCTTTCTTCACTGTTCTCCAGGCCAGTAATTATCACCCCAAACTCTGAAACTTCACTATCAACCTTTCCTCCCTTTTCCTTCAATTATCCTTGTGAGAATGTGTGAGTGCCTGAACCTTGTTTGTGAGTGGTTGAATTCTCTTTAATAAACATATTTTAGTCTACTTTTGGAATACCGCCCCCCCTTGCAGGCCTCCTAGTTGAGCTAAATAATTCTCCACTATTACATGGAAGCACTAGCATCACAGGTGGACTCCTGAGCCACCCACATTTCGGGGTAATGTGTCTGTGATGAAGTTCTGGGGCTGTGGTTATCTGAAGTGGCAGAACATCCTAGAAGCAAGTTGCCAGACAACCAGAATAGCTTCTCAGGAGAGAAACCCAGCCCAGCAGTGTGTGGGAAAGGCTGGTGGCTAAGATAAAAAGTTATACAAAGCCAAGTCCTGGCTGGAACTGGGTTGTTCAATGAGATTCTTAGTAAGAAGCTATGGAGCAGAGTCCCTCAGTCAGCCAGGGGTGATGACTGTGCAGGAAGATTGAATTCTCAGTTGAAGTCTAATGAGAGGCAGAAGAATAATTGAACCTTAATAGAATCTTGTCAGAGAGTGTGACCTGGATTGGGGAATGATGCTTTGGTGGGAGTGTAGCCAAAGGGCTGTTATATGATACTTTTGCTTTATATGAGAGTGTAAAGATTTAAGGAACTGTCTAAAAGTACACTGAAGAAATGTATTAACTTTGACCTGCATATGAACCCTAATACTTTATTCTTATTGTTATCTAAATAAATGTTACAGTTTATTTTTTATAAATACTGACTTGGCTTAGTTGTATACAGTATTTAAAGTAACACAGAAAACATTCTATCATAAAACTATTAAGGAGTTCTAACATTGAAAAACACACAAAGGTGGTGCTATATCCGGGAAAGCAGAGCTATGTGGTAAAGACAAGGCATCTTATCAGACTGAGGAACTGCCACACCATTCTGGTAAGAAAATGGGACTGTCACACCATCCAAGAAATTTTTAATGATGCCATGTTATTAAATATTTTAAAATTTATTTAGTTGTATTTCAGGTGATAGGCTATCCAAATACCACATTGAAGGAACAGCACATAATTTTGCAATTTAATCTTTAATATTAGCATATTAAATGCTATCCATACTGATTTTATAACATTGTTCTTATAAACGGAAACTTTTTCTGTTCTAATCCCCTTACAACACTCTTTTTGAGATATAGTGACCAGAACTGTAAGTAATATACCAAAATGGAGTAGCAGCAGAAATATGTCTCAAGACAGTACAGTTTTGTTTCTGATTTGTCTCCCCAGCATTGCACTTTGGATTCCAACTGGGGGATATGTTTAAAAGTAATCAATCTGTTATATTCCTGGAGCAATTAAGAAGATGATGAATGTTCTTAGGTGGATATTTTCATGGCCAAACAGATGGATTGGATTGGCCTACTCAAAATACTCCCCCAAATCTGTATTTTGTATTCTTTAGTTGTCCCATCACATTTTCTTCAGCATCACCCCTCACATTAGGTGTCTTCCTTCCCATGATCCCAATCAATTAAAAACTACACAGTACCAAAGTATTAGTCTGTCACGGAATAAAAAAAAGAAAAGGGAGGTGGCAGGAGGAAGAAATCTGGTAGCATCTTTGAGACAATCTGGTTTTCTTTTTTCAGCATGAATTTTTGTAAATAATAATTCAGCTCTGCAGATGTAGTGAGGGGGTTCAGTATTAAGCCACAGGTATTTAAGTACAGTTGCATGCTGTAGATGTACAAGTGGGACCACAGTGTAACAGGAGAGAGAAAGATGCACGCCAGGCTTTGTCCTGGCTTCAAAGAGCAGTGAAAGACAATACACTAAGGCCGTTTCCGCACTAGCCTGTTATAGCGCGATGATTCCACTTTCAACATCCTCTGGAATCCTGGGGTTTGCAGTTTCGGGAGGGGCTGGACTCCAGGATTCCAGAGGATGTTGAAAGTGGAATCATCGCGCTATAACAGGCTAGTGCGGAAATGGCCTAAGATGATAATACCTCTTTGAAACCAGAGCATCTTTGCACACCCTGTTATATTCTGATCCCACTCTAGCAACTATATAACTTTACTTACACACCTGTAGTTGAATACTGTATCCCATCCATCCAACGAAGAAGTAGATCAATATCCACCAGAACTCATGCTGAAATAAACCAGTCAGTCTCAAACGTACCACTAGATTCTTTCCTCCCAACACCTCATTTTCCCTATTTTCTCGCCACACTGAGTAGCTGATCAAATCCAGCACCGCACCAGTGGAAGTTAACTCCTTAGTAAATACATTTTAGATTGCAGTCCGCACCTTTACGCTACTAATTCTCTTCGACTCAAGTGGGATTGACTTCTGAGTTTTGGGGAATTTTTAAAAAAGAAAGAAAGAAAGAAAGAAAGAAAGAAAGAAAGAAAGAAAGAAAAGCTTGAATTCGAGGCCATTTCCGCACTAGGCTGTTATAGCGCGATGGTTCCACTTTCAACCTCCTCTGGAATCCTGGGGTTTGCAGTTTCGGGAGGGGCCCGCCGGCCCCTCCCGAAACTGCAAACCCCAGGATTCCAGAGGAGGTTGAAAGTGGAACCATCGCGCTATAACAGCCTAGTGCGGAAATGTATCAAGGTTCCGATTACGCTTTTGCTGTCCTACGCAGAGCAGCGCTCGTAAAGCCGTCACTGCAAGAGACGGACAAGAAAGCAGCGTTTCCCCTCTCGCCACCGCCCACTGGCTGCAGTACCACCCTCCCTCCTGCGGGGGGAGCCCGTTCTCAAGTGAACAGGCTCTCGCCCACCGAGGCAAACTCCGACTGACGCTCTGCCTTTGGCGGCCGCGGCTCCTCTCCGCGGCTTGTGGGGGGCGTCCGTTCGTCGGCTCGCCCGCTAGGGGCCGCTCTAGCCGGCGACTCGGCGGCCGTGCGAGAGGACTGCGCTGCCGTCGCTGCCAGCTCTCCCGCCCGCCATATTGGTGCCCGCGCCGCAGCTATTGCGTGTTCGTCCCCGCAGCGCCAAGGGAGCCTGGCCCCGGGGCGGCCCAGTGGAGCAGGGAGGAGCCCCTTCCCCGTCTCGCCCGCCCGCCCGCCCGCCATGGCGACGAGGCTGAGCTGGCCCTGAAGGGAACCAACGGCCGTCAGCCTCGCAGGGAGCCCGCCCGCCCGCCCGCTCCGCTCCGCTCGTCTCTAGGCTTCCCCTCCGCCACAACATGGAGGCCGTGAAAGCCTTCAACAGCGAGGTTTGTGCTGGGGCTCCGTGGGGAGAGGCGGGCGTGTGCTTGGGTGGGTTTTGGGGGGGGGCGGCGGGAGGAACCTTCTGTCCCTTGAGTGCGACCGGGGGGCGGGGAGCGGAGCTGCTTCGGTTCTGTTCTCCGGCGGAGCGGGAAGGAAGAGAGGCCTCTGGGCGGTTGTGTCTTTGGTGGGAGCGGGTTAAGGGGAGGAGGAGGAGGAGGAAGGGGCGAGGGTGCCCGCTTAGGGTGGGAGAGAGCCGTGACTGCTGAGGAGATACAGGAGGGGGAGGGGGGAAGAAACAGCTCGGTTGGCTTCCTTTTCTGAGCCGCGCAGGTTTATTTTCTCGCTCCTCCGCTCTCCTTCCTGCTTGGTTTGCCGCCCCCCTCCTTTTAACCTTCCTCTCCCACCCGCTTTCGCCCCGTTTAAATACCGTCCGTGCGCCTCCTGTGCATCGCTTCCTCCTTCCCCCCGTGGTCAGAACGGCCTACATGACTGGGGGAGGCGCATGGCACTGTCGCCCCCCCCCCGTGTGGGTGCCTCCTGCGGTGACAACTAAAATCCACTGTACCAGTCTTTGCCTCCTCATAGGTTGCATTTTAGGATATCGAAGCAGCAACACTGCGGATGCTGGAAGAGGCCTAATTCAGAAGAGTCTGAAATCTCCATTAATCTGTTAAAACAGCAGCATCGCATGCAGAGCCCTCGCATCAGGAGGGTACCTAATGAAGAGATAACGATACCTGTACTGTTAATGACAAAGGGAACTTCTGTATCTCGTAATGGATAACCAGTGGAACTTGGCTATTTTGGTTTTATTTTGGAAAATATTTGGTATGGGAAGGAGAGGAAATGCTGAGAACCGGCATGACTGTGGTACCTTGACTAAATCCAGGATGTTTCTTTCTCGTAAATTGGGAAACTGCATTTCTGTACTGTTCTTCTGTACAGAGCTGTGCAGAATATGAGATATAGTTTATTTGGGAAATTGATTTGCTATTAGAAATAGAGTAATGGATTTCTTTTGGACTTTTAACAGAAAAAAGAAACAAACATGCTGTTGCATATGGGCCAAGGACTATGCTGATGACTGCCCAGAATATATGTGCTTATAGAGCAAAGCTTTTAAAATCAGTATTACCTGTTTCTGTGACTATGATATTAGTTGGTAAATAATAAAAATATGTTAGCAGTTGTATTTCCCAGTGAGCATAAATTGCGCTTGAATTGGGCTTTAACTATAAGAGTTCACAAATGGCAGAAATTAAATGCTTTAGGAGCTTGTATCCTGCATGAGGATACGCATATTTTGTTCTTAGAAAAAGACATCGTTCATGTTCTGTTGAAGTTAATTTTTGAATACTATTCTACATAGTTTTAACTGTACACGTGCCTTCAAATGTTGGAAGTTAACATAAATTGAAAGTGCTTAACATAAATAACCGCTTTAGGTCCTGTATAGAGATCAGAAATAAATAAATAAGTAAATAGGCTAAAGTGCAGTTGGGTGCATGTCTACTCAAAAGTAAGATCCATTGTATTTGAAATGACTTAATTCCATATAAGCATGCATCATAGGGCACTTTAAATTTGTAATTTTATACAAATTAGGCTTTCCGGGGTTTTTTGCCCTTTTTTTTTTTTTTTTGGACAGCTGCATACTGATGCACAAGTTTGGACTGTAATTGAGTTTGTATCCCACCATTACTGCAAATGAGAGCCAGCATGGTGTACTGGTTTAATTTTTTGGGTTAGGACTCTGGGAGACCAGGGTTCAAATCCCCATTCAGCCATGGAAACTCACTGGACAAAAGTGGAAGTCACATACAACCTCAGAGGAAGCCCAAAGCAAACTCCCCTCTGAACAAATCTTGCCAAGAAAATCCCATGATAGGGTTGCCTTAGGGTTGCCGTAGGTCAGAAATGACTTGAATGCATAAAACAACAGCAGTTGCTGCAAACTCACATTGAGGCCTTGGGCAGTCTGCATTCTCACATTACCATGTGTTGACCCATACTGTGGTGATATTAACAATTGCCTAGCGTAAAGTGTTGCTCTGAGGAATCTAATACAAAAAATGCAAGAACATTTTAAAGCCAAATATGGTTGCTAAGTCAAAGACATAGATTTCAGTTTTTGAACAATAGAGCCTTTTACAGAAATGCATGTCAGTCCTTAAGTTACAAAATTTAAAATTCTTATGTGAAGATTCATGTATGAAGGCATAACAAACAATTCTTACGATGTTTAATTTTTTTATTATTATTTATAAAAAAAGAACATAAAATAGATAAGAAAAAAAATACATACTTGAATAGGAAAGATCTCTAAAAATGAAGCCTAAGAATAATAAAATATATTCATAAGAGTATAATATTGCGTAATATATAACTTAATTTAACATATCTTAAGACATACCTACGCACCTTCTTACTTTCTCACTTCAATTCCAATCATTCCTCTTCCTCTCTGGCTTCCTGACTAGGTTGTCCTTAGAATAATACGTTGACTGGATAAATGAGGATCAATTTCCTTCCTTTGAATACCTCAGGACTCTACTGATGTTGCCTTTTTATAACATTAAATCTTAACATTTATTACTATATAGCAATAGTTTTATATTACAGATGATTAGAATGAACTGAATAAAAGTCATATCTCTCTCTTCATATCTCTCTCTTCAGTCAACAAAGCTCGCTATCATCAAGTCTCCCCATTTGCTTTTAAAAAATTGTATAACAGGATCCCGTTTCTTAACAAACTTTCCAAGAGGGACCCCTCTTATTAATGTCATCATCTTATCCATAATTGCCATATCATATAATTTTATTTCCCAGTCTTCTATATTTGGTATGTCTGATTTTTTCCAATTTTTAGCATAATTAATCCTTGCAGCGACTGTCATATAGAATAAGATTTCATCATGTTTCTTTTCCAAGTCATCTTCTGGCATCCCCAGTAGATACAATTGTGGTGACATGTGAAAATGTATTCCCAGAATTTTTTCAGTCTTCAAATGTATTTGTTTCCAATACTTCCTAGCTTTTGAACATGTCCACCACATATGGTAGAAAGTGCCCTTCTCACTTCTGCACTTCCAGCATTTATCACTACAGTTATATATCTTTGCCAGTCTCTCAGGAGGGAGGTACCACCATAGATGCATTTTATAAATATTTTCTTTTAAATTCTGACATACTGTGAATTTCGGTCTTCTCTTCCAAGTCTTCTCCCAGTTCGCTAATTCAATTGAATGGCCTAAATTTTGAGTCCAACATATTATTAGCTCTTTGACAACCTCTTCTTCAGTGTTCCATCTTAACAAAATTTTATATATTTCAGATATTACCTGAGATTCCTTCTCAAATATTAACTCATCGAAGGTTGTCTTTTCTATTTGAAAACCATTTATTTTCAATTCCATTTTAAATTTTTCATTTAATTGTCTGTATAATAGCCAGTGACAGTTGATACCCTCTTTTCTTAATTCTTCCTGTGATTTTATTCTAACAGAGTCACCATGAGTTTTTATTAAATCCTTATATGTTATCCATCTAACTTGTAAAATATTTTCTCTTTTATAAACTGCTACTTGTGGTAACAGCCATAGAAGTATTTTTGAATATATCCTTTTCTCCAAATTTTTAATATTGGTCGTCGTATAAAATGATTATGATGTTTAATTTTAAAGTGCCTCTTTGAAATCACAAATACCTTAAGGAAGAGTGTGTTAAATCAAGATAAACATGGTTTGTGCCTTAGAAACAAGGAGCTCTAGATATAACCATATTTTGGTTGTAATTTTTCAAGAAGGCATTCACATGTTATTTCTTGATGTATTGGTACAGCTGTAGAATAGGAGTAATCATGATCATGAGTAATCAATATGAGAGCTAGCTTGGTGTAGTAGTGGCTTGCATGTTGGACTATGACTCTTACAGAGTTCAGATCTTTGCTCTACCATGGAAACTCAGTGCATGCCCTTGTGCAAGTCACAGCCTCAGAGAGTGAAAGGGAAAGGCAGCCCCCCCCCCCAAAGAAATCTTGCTAAGAAAACCTTGTGATAGGTTGTCTTTTTCCTTAACTATAGTTTGGGCAATTGCATCTTCAGCTTGTAAACAAATGATTGCCTTGGATTCTGTCTTTGTCTGACCAGTTGGCATAATTTTTTTTGCAGCTGTGCCAGAAGGAAAATGCATATAATGTACTTCCATAATTTTTCTGGATGGTGGTAGCAGTCATAAAAAGGCAGATTGTACCCTTTTTCTCATCAGTTTAGGGTCCCGACTGTACCCTAGGCATTTTTTATTTGTTGCTGCAGTGTGTCAGGACACAAAAGGATCAGAGCATGCACAGTTTTTCTGAAAGTGTCTAAAATACAAGCTACACGTGATAGTTTTTGTACATCCCCTTTTCCTGTTTTTAAGGATTATGTTTGCACGGATCTTAAGCATAGTTAATGCAAACCAAGTTAATCAGTGGTTGCAGATTTGCTTGAAATGCTGTTTTCAAGTTCTGGTTAAAGTATAGTCAAGTTTAAGATCAGCCTTTGTTAAGATTGGGGCAAACATTGGTCTTAAGCATAGTTCAGTAACTTACACTGGAAAGGGAAACATAAAGCTATTTTCCACCATTTCAGATGGCTCACTCCCCCCCTCCACCAGATCTTATATCCTGAACTCAAAAGGGCATCCCCATCACCATGGTAACTTCCCTCCTGACTGTGTTTTGATCTCACACCCTTCTCTTGAACTCTTAAGCAGGGATGGGAAATTAACTGCTCATTCTTTACATGTCTATGCAGATTCCTCTGAGTTGAATATGACTTACTCTAAGTAGACTCCCCCAAGTTGAATGGGACTTATTTTCAGTTAAGTGATTTTAATTGCATCAAGGAAATAATATCTTTTCCAGAGACAAATTTCGAATATGTGGGAGCAGTTTGGTCTTCAGAGTACCATAAAAGGTGATACCCATGGCTTACAGGCCGTGCTGTGGGAAATAGAAAAGAAGCAGTGACTGTTATTGTTAGTCTGACAGAAAAGTAATGGGAATCGTAGCATAATTGAGCTGTATGTCTGATTCTAAGCACTTTCATATACAGATTTTGGCTGCAGGAGATTCTGTATCTTAACATGATGTTAGAAGATTTCCTCTTGTTACTTTAAAAGTTTTGTGTTTTTAAACACATACGTCTAAGGATCTGTGTCCATATCTGCTGCCTTTTGCTTTTTGTTGTTTTTTTGTAAGAGTTTTCTCCTTTAATTATTCTGATCATTATAGCAGGATTGATAATTGTCCGCTGTTCAAAGGAGTATAAAATAATCAAACATGAATGAATTGTCAAATTGATACACTGAACAAGAGCAAATCTGACTATTGTAGTGCAGCATCAAAGGTACACAGGTTATATTACAGTTTTTCTTACTAATTGAATGCCCAGTGTCTTGGGACTTTCTGTGAAGACTGAATCAAGAACATTTTAAGTAAATCTGGGGGATACATCACATAGTGGAAGTGCATTGAAACTTTACTTCCCTTAATCATTCTGGTTTATTTGCATTGTTACTCCTGTACAATGCAATAACATATTTGGGCATACTTTAATCACACATCCCTTTACTAGGACTTCAGTTCTTTATGATTTGCTAATACAGCAATGCATCTTGTGAAACTTGTGATGGAGATACCATGGAAGGCATCCCCCTCCTCCTCCTCTTCTTCTTTTTTTTAATGAAAAGAAACAGAAGTAAGACTGAAATGTATGCAGTACTTAGTGTCTTATAAAATCAAAATTTGTACTACTATAACAGTGTAAAATGCATCAGTTAGGGTATAATTAGTATCTAAAATGGTACTTTTGGATATACTTATGAAAAAAATGAACATTAAAATATTTTTAAACCATCTTTTGGAGGGTAAAAGCTTTTCCAAACCAGTTTACATAAAAGAATCTTATGCATGTTTACTCAGAAGTAAAATCCATGCTGCTTAGTGTACCTTACTTTCAATTAAGCATGCATAGGGTGGGAGTGTTACAAATATAAATAACTTCAGTTTTCACATAAAAAATTATGAATGTACTTGATATTAGGGAGAGGCAGCTGCAAACTCATTTCCATTTCCATCTGTTTAAGCACGAGTTGTTGCTAAGTTGAGCAGAAATTCCCCAAAGTGATAAAATAACATGCATTATTTAGACCAGTGATTCCTCACCTGGGGTCTTGGGACCTCTGGGGGTCTGCAGAGACCTCACATAGGATCTGCAAAGCCCTGCTGCTGGATACCACCAGCAGTGGCAGCAGGGGGGAGTGCAGGTGCCAAACTACTCCATCGTTTGCAAATGAGAGAGCAGTTTGGGTGCTTGCACGTGCCTGCTGCTGTTTCCTTTTCACCAGGGATGTGGCAGCAGGGGATGTGAGCACAGAGGGACATGATGGCAGGTGTGTGCATATGCCTAGACCGCTCCCGCAACCCAGGGTACATTTTCAGAAAATGCACACACCCCACTGCCACATCCCCAATGAAAGGGGCGTGGCATCAGGTGTGCATACACACTCAAACCATGACTCTGGAGACCAGGGTTTGAATCTTCACTTGGCCATGGAAATCCACTAGGTGACCTCAGGCAAGTCACATTCTCTCAGCCACAGAGAAAGGCAAAGGTAACAAATCGTGCAAAAAAGAATAGGTTCACCTTAGGATGACCACAAGTTTTCAAAGGGGAGAGAAATGATGACTAGAAAGGATCTCCTGTCAGCAGCACTTTGCTGTTGTGTGCTTTCAGGTCACTTCTGACTTACAGCAACCCTAAGATGAATCTATCACAGGTTTGCCTTTGCCTTCCTCTGAGACTGAGAGAATGTGACTTAGCCAAGGTCACCTGGTGTCTGAACAGGGACTTTAATCCTAGTCTACAGGAGCCTTCAATAAATAAATGAATAAATATTTGAATATTTAAATTTATGTATTTAAATCATGAGTTAAATCTTGAGGGTCCCTAGCAACAAACTATATTTACGGGGAGTCCCCGGTAAACAAAAGGTTACGAACCACTGATTTAGACCAAGTACAAGTTTACAAGTTTATTATTACGGCAAAAAGCCAGCAATATTTAGACCAGTAGTTCTCAATCGTTTGTCCTCTAGATGTTTTTGACCACACATTTTAGATTGCTGACTATGGGCTAAGCTGGCTGGGGTTGCAGGGAAAGAACTCCAAAACATCTGGAAGAACAAAGGTTAAGAACTATAGAATTTCTCATACATTGACACTAATGAGAACTGCATATATTGATACAAATTTTATAGCAGCACTGAAAACCCTGAACAGCTTAAGAAATTTGGATACTCCTCCTTCATTCTGTGCTGCTTTACTTAGAAGGTGTCTCTTTGATCTGCTGTCAAATTCACATTTTCTGGTATTTTCCCTTGTAATTTAATATCTTTAATATCTTCTTGATTTTTAGGAAGGAAAAGTAAATTCTTAATACTCTCTGTGTATGTGATCTCCAGATCTGTGAATTCGAACAATCATGGAGTGTCATGGCTTATACCTGAAATGGTGGTGATGTGAATGCAAATATGCTGAAGTGTTCACACACATGTTGCTGCCATTTAATAATGCAGGATGCAGTCATTCACGTTTTTTGCTGCTCACAGAGGGTTGTGAAACTGAACCTGCACAGATACAAAGGGGCCATTATATGCTTGAGGTACATTATCTGGACAATCCTAAACTGTTGTGTGTGTGTTTATATCTGAGACCATTGGCTGTGCTGACTAGGTTGATGAAAACTGTATACAAGAAATATATGGAGGGCCATAGTTAGCCATCCTGAAGAATGGATCAGGGTAGAGGATGTGGAGGCCAATTGTCATTCCAAGAAACCAGTAGCTTACTTTTTTTGTTCCAAACAATTCCATTTATAAATAATGAAGTGATATTTTTAAAATGGCAAAAAAAAAAAAAAAAAAACCTTCCAGATTTATTTGGGAAGGGAAGAAGCTGAGAATGGAGTTAAAAACATTTCAGGGTGACAGAAAAGGGGGTGGGTGGGTTAGCTCTCCTGAACTTTAAGCTATATTACCAGGCTTGTTGTCTTGACTGGGTTAGAGAATGGATGTGTGTAGATGTGTGTTGTACTATCTAGAGTGTTAATGTCTAAGAAAGGAAGCAGGGATATATGTTAAGTTTTGATTTGTTATCACAGTTATGAAGAAACAGTAAAAATGGGGTTGTTCTTTTCAGATAACAATTAATTGATTTTGACCTGAGAACTCAACTTACTTTAAATATAATCTTAGATTTCTCTTACCTCCATAACATTTGAGATTGCTTTTCTTAAATGTTTGTGGAATAATACCTAGGAGTAGCCAACGTATGAGAAATTTAGTCCCTCCGTATTTATTGTGCTTTCAATTATAAAATAACAATGTAGTTTTATAAATGATGCTACTAGCTTTGTGATTTTTTAAAAAATAATCTTGACTAATATATTGTAATGCTAATAAATATAAAACTAGTAGACTATAATGCTTGTGGACTGTGGACCTGAGTTACTGGTTATCCACTCTTCCCTATTTCTTCTGTACAGTTATGTTCTTTATTCTGTACCAAGCCATTTGTGAACATATTATGGCAGTGACTACTTAACAAAATCTGTAGGAAGAAGGAATTACATAGATCATGTAGTAACTGTGGTATAATAACTATGGCAAGTATGAGAAAGCTTTTCGGTGTTACACAGGTCTTTATGCAGAATGGAAAATGAAAAGGCAGAAGCGAGCCAATTTACTAATGATATACAACAGTGTCTTTAGTGTATCAAAATATTTACAGTTGATGTTAAACTGGCTCACAGAGGTAGTGCCCCAGGCTATCTTGCCCCATTTGTTGTTCAGTGAGAGTGAGGTAACCCCACCCCTTGTTAATATAGTTTGATTGCTGCATGACAACACTCTGCTGTGCCTGCTTTGGTTCAGAAGCTTCTGTCTACCAGAAGATTTGGCTCAGGAACTTCTGTGAATGATACCCAAAAGTTAGTTAATGTGTGTGACACTGAAAGATAATGAAATTGCACTCGTTTCATATTATAGTGTCCCAGCAGGTCCCATTTATGCATTGGGACTCATGCATTCGTGCTGCATGTTGCTGAAAGGTCACCTATGATGTAGCTGCCTTGAACACAGCTGACATCTAATGTTTATAGATTTTTAAAAATGCAACTTATACCAGTGAGTTAAAAAATTGTTATATTTGTAAATGTTGATTAATAGGCTAATTTTCTTGGGTGCCCATCACAGCAGATTTGGAGGTTTTTGTGATATTTCTCTGATGCACTTAGCCAATTCCCTTCTCCTGCTTGTGCAAATACATAAACAAACCAGGTAGGCATAGCTCCATTGGATAGCTGAACCTGAGCTGGTAAAAAGAACTCCATTTTTATAAGTAAAAGTGTCATCAAACAACTGTTATTCCAAAGTTAGTGATCACAGTGTTATATTGGAGAGTTCCTCGTGAATGAAACTGTAGGAAATCAAGGCCTCTGAAGGGAGAAATTTACCTAAGACAGGCAGCACAGTTTGGTTAGTACAATAATGATCTCTGTTAAAACATATTTCTTCAGTGGGCAATATAGTGTGGGAGATCATTTTTTTCACCATGTTAAAACTGGCAGAATGTTTGCAAATTAAAGGTCTAATGTATATTTGCACCATTTGATAGAATAGGCTAGATATGAGTACCTCCCTCCCCCGCACAGCACACTTTTATTTCTCCAATAGGGCAAGGGATAAGAAAATAAGCAGAAGGCGCAACAGATGTGGCACATTTGTTTGTAGGTACCGCTGCATCATCCAAGTGACATCCTCTGGTTGTCTTTTAGTGGCTGGTACATAAAATAGCTCTTCATTGGGGAACACTTTGAAGAGTAACTATTCATTATTGAAGCAGAAAATTATCCCTCAATATCCTAATGCTAGGCCTTCTTGCAAAGAAATGAATTTATGCCTGTCGTATTATTTTGAGGGTTCACAGTAATGTTTTTCTTACTCTCGTTTGGAAATAACTGTGGTAGTATTTTTAGGAGGTAGCCTTTTGGCTCTCTTTTCCTGTAAAAAGGGTCTGTCAACTGCTCAGAAAAATGTTCCAGTTCATGCATTATGGGCATGAAGCCTCTTTAGTCCATGAAGACTTCTGTAATTCCAGTGTGATCAGTAAATACCCCTAGAAGTCACTGAAATGCAAATTTGTTTGGTTTTTAAAATCTTATCTGGATAAGATTTAATTGAGTTGTTATGACCACTAGAATAGCAGTCTGTGGTTTATCATACTTGCTGAATTGTCCACTTTTTCACGGACTAAGTAGTTTGCTCATTATTGTTCTGTAGTATTGGTTCTCTGTGCATGCTGATGGCTACTTGCTGTCTGAAGAAATACAAGAAAATCACACTTTTCTTCACCTAACAGATTCAGAACTTTCAGTATGCCACTTGGACAAGTTAAGTGTTTGTGATCTGGTCTGAAAGGGAAGAATTTCCACAGAGTTGTCTATATTTGATTAAATACAAACCTGGGTGTGACGTCAACATTTTTGTTACATTATATAAAAAAATAACAATGTTGCAGGTTAATGCTGTCAAGAAAGCAGCTGTAACTGGTTGGGGAAAAAAGAACTTGGAAAAAAATACATATAATGTTCTAATATTATCAGTTTAAAAATATGACTTAATTGACTTAGTGACTTTGTAAATTGTAATTGTAAAATCCCTAAGAAAAGCCATCTCAGATAAATCCTTGATCAGATACTTTGAAGTATCCAAGCCAACACAGCTACTCCGAATATGTTTCAGAGCTTTCTTATTTCACAGAATCCCTTTCGCTCAAAACAATAGCTCAGCATAGTGTAGTTAGTTTAAACCTGACACTATAAATGAAAAGCATTACATACAATAGCTGTTGGGAACCTTGTGGCTGAACTCATAGGTAGAAACAGCAGTTTAAGTAACTTAAAATTTACTCTATGGGCAGATTGCAGCTGTTGATAAAAGGGGAAATATCTGGATTTTCCCACTAAGCTACCACTTTGTGTTCTAGTCTGAGTGCCTCTATGATATCTGGGGAGATCATTAAGTTTTCCCAATTCATACAGCTTTTAACCACCACTTAAACCTTCTTGTACAAAGGTTAATAAGCTCCACTGTCTAATACATGAATTCTCATTCTTTGATCCTCCAGCAGTTTTGTGCCAGAATCCTCTACCAGCTTGGCCAGTGATGACAGATTCTTGGAGCTGAGCTCCAAAACATCTGCTGAACCAAATATTGAGAATCATTGGCCTGATGGAACAAAGTGTGGAGTCTTCAGCTGTTAAGACTGATTTGTAGGTGGAGTTTGCTTCTGCTGGAGCCACATGAGTCATTGAGAGGCAGGCATGTTGCACATTTTTATTGGCGCTAATACAATAAATCACTGCCATACGCTTTTGTGGAAAAAGTAAAGTTCTGTTCATTTGCTCTTCTATAGATGTAGAATGAATTGAAGCCTTATGAGAATTTTAGATCTCCAAGCCAATACTTTTGTAATTCCCATTCTGGGTTTCCCTTTGGTTAGTTTCTTCCTGCAGGTCCCTTGGGATAGCCATCTGCCACTGTTGTGCTTCTAGCCTGAATTTGCTCCTATTTTATATTTCTGAAAATATCAGAGAGCCATTTACTGGTCATTTTGAACAAATGCTGTCCAATATAGGCAGTTTGGTATTGGGAAGGAAACAGAACTGTTTTATGGATTGCAGTTTACAGTACTTGAAATATAAATGTGAACCCATTAGGGATTTCAGTTTTGTTTTGTATAGAGAGGAGATTCAGTTACAGAGGGTAATTATTCTAGGAATCAACTAAGCAGAATTAGAGGAGGGTTTATAGCTAATATTTAGAAATAATTAATGGAATCATCAATGAGATGAGTAGCCTGTTTTAAATAAATAGTTTATATACAAACATACCAGTTACTTTCTCTGAAACAGTGGAAAGTTGCACCTTAGTTATGCAGTCAGCATGGACTGTATGCTTAACATAAGGGCTGGAAGTATAAGAGCTGTGAGGTAGAAACAAATATCATTCAAGAAGTAGTTTAAAGTTAAGTGCATTGCTTCTTTAGAAAAAAGCAGAACATGAATGTTAGTATTTTCTCATATCATTTAAATCTGAGGTGCAGTTCATAGTGTCTCTAAATATTAGGGTTCCCCCCCTTGCCCATGTTAACATTACTGATCATTATAGGATTCCCAGAGAATTTAGTAGTTTTGATTTCCCCAGGGACTATTACATGTAGGAGTATGGTGGCACTAACAAGTGTGGGTGGGACTGAATGTCATTTTATGCAGCTCTTTGTCAGTGTAGCAATTCTCTCCATAATCCAATACTTTTCCATGGAATGGATTCACCCTTATATATATCGAACCATCCTATCAAGGTTGGTACATGTATTTAGAAGTATAGGGTTGAACTGGGGGCTGTGTGTAAGGGAACATGATTCTTTTCAGCATCATGGGCCTGTTTTTGAGTTTGAGTAAATAAAAACAAGAATATAGTTCTGAAATGTGATGTTCCCATTACTGCTGATTAGTTGAACTGAGTCTCTGTTTGCTGTCATACTGTTTAAATGCATATTAGTAAAATAGTTAGCAAAGTTAAAAATGGTCATTTCACTTGAAAGAGAAAACATCAAAATTCTCTAGTGCATGATTCTGGTATGCAGACTTTCAAAGAATGTGGTGTCTTTCAAGAAACAGAAACATCCACTACAACGGTTCTGTTAGCAGTATCTCATGGCTGTTCAATATGATTAGCTCTGTGCATGTCTGACACTTGGTATTTTGTGGTCTTGAATAGCTAAGGAGATTATGATGAGGATGTGGAGGCACTTATTCATTCTTCTATCCTGGTCAGACCCACTTTCTACTGAGGGCTAAATTAGTAGGAGCTCTTCTCTTATTTACCCAGGACTGTTTTTCTGTTATATACAGGTTTTTATTCTGTTTTCCTATTAATTGTTTAGTTACATATTTATTACTTTACATATTTTTAATATGAACTGCCATAGACATATGCACTAGAAAGCAGTATATGTTTTAATTAACTAAATAAAATCTTAGCCATATTTGCACAGATTTGGAGTTACAGTGAGTTATTACAAAGAAAGATAGGCTGATAAAGAATTTCTATTATAGTAATTTAAATTGATCAGAAATCTATTTTTATGAATGAAGTCTAAACCTATCTCAACAGTACCATTTGTATGAGACCTTGAAACAGCAGTTAATTGAGGCATAGAGGGAAATATTTAGGCCGTGGCATTTTTCACAGGACCTAACATTGTAAATGAGGAGTAACTAGCATATATTTCTGAATCTGATTGTAAATCTTTGTGTGATTTGCTATGCATCTTGAAATATTTTTGGTTCCGTAAGTAACCTAAAGGCACCAGATCCTTTCTGATCTTGGAAACTAAGCGGGGTCAGTCCTGGCTAGTACTTGGATGAGAGGCTGCCAATAGATAGCAGGTGCTGTAGGCCAAATTTCAGAGGAAGAAACTGGCAAAACCACCTCTAAATATTCATTGCCTAAGAAAAACCTGTGAAATTCATGGTGTTGCCATAAGTCAACAGTTAACTTGAAGGTGTGTGCGCATGTGCACACACAGACACAGTTTAATAACACAGAATCAGAAAGTGTCTTTATTACCACCCTACTATATACTTTCAAAATTAAGATAGCTGGAGTAACCAGGAGTGGATTTTGGGATAGAAAAACTGCTGTCTCTGTTCAATCCAGTACCCCTGCCCCCACCACAAAGAAACAAAGCTTTAATTCTAAGCGTGTAGCTTTGGACCAATCTCTGATTGTTGGATTTTGGGGTTTAATGAAAACCAGAATAAAAGCTGAAATTTTGAAGTCTGTCTACTCTTATAGAGAACGATGGGGAGTGTGTTCTTCTGTAGGGTAACATGCATATAATGGACTGAGTGTAAAAGTTATTGAAACATTTTGCAAGGAAAAATAATAACGAGAGAAACATTAACTGTTTAAGATGATGGATCTCAATTTCTGAAAACAGAAGGCTTTCTGGAACGTTACTTCTTCATGCAAATATACTTTTGTACTACTGAGAGTGATTAAGAGGACAAAAGCAATGATGATTACAATTTTGGGTCCCACTCTGGGAGAAGAGGCGGCATATGAATACAGTAAATAAATAAATAAATCTTTCAGATGAGCAACTCCTAAAATGTTTTTAATTCTAGGTATTTAGCACTTAAAAACTCAATTTGATGAACAAGGAAATTGCTCACCTTTTGGCAGAAAACTGTGTAGTGTGTATATTCCTTCCCCAGCCCAGCTATCCACTGGCAAAGGAGGCAGTGTCCTGCAGTGTCTAAGAAAAGCTGCATGGATATTATTTATAAATACTGTAACAAGCTATCTTTCCATCCTTGCTCACAGAAATCTTCCCCATTCTTTCAGCTGTACTCATTAAATGACTACAAACCTCCCATTTCAAAGGCAAAAATGACACAGATTACCAAGGCAGCAATCAAGGCTATCAAGGTAGGAAGCTGTCTATACTGTTTCAAAATATTTTTTTGTTTATCTGATGGTTGTAAGTGGAGGGTAATATAGATAATTCTTGATCTTTGCTTCAATTTCAAGGTTTAAGACCCAAGTAATAATTTTAATTATTGTGTAAAATTTGTTAAACATTATGTACACATTAATGAGGAGAGTGGTGTAGTACTTTGGGTATTAGACTAGGACCCTGTAGACTGTAGTTGAGACTCCCACTTGGAAATGCATAGAAACCCACTGGATGAACATAAGCAAGTAACACTCTCTCAGGCTTAGAGGAAGGCAGTAGCAAAAACCCATGTGAACAAATCTTGCAGAAAAAAATCCTGCAATAGGTTCATCTTAGGGTTTCCATAAATCAGAAATGGTTTGGAGGCATATAGCAACAACCACAACAAAGTATGTAGTTTCCTCTAATTGCCACCATAACGAACTGGAACTGTGTTTGGAAGTGTATAAAAAGCTCTATGCCCTTCCATGCAGCCTATCACCTCTAATTTGTTCATCCATTGGATCATTTTTTAAAAAAATAAAAACTTCAAAATGGAGTCCTATGTTTCTGTCTTTCTCTTCTCTGGCTAACCAACCTTATCATAAAGAGAGGGATGAATTTAAGCGGCACAAGGGCACACTGCAAGGATTAGGTGCATCATCAATTATATATTATGTTACTTGCATTGTCTCCCTGAGCCACCTGTGCGGAATAATATGTGAGGAATGGGGGAAGGAACAAAAATACAGTGTTGCACTGAGCCCTGTAAATAGCAAGCCACCCACCTGCCAGCACAGCACTGTATGCATACTTGACTAAATTGAGGCTAGCTCATTTATATGTAAGTTGTAGAGATAAGGGAATAAAATTTTGTATTGCTATATTTAGTGTAAAAATCCCGTTTTTTTTCTTTTAGTTCTACAAACATGTTGTACAAAGTGTTGAGAAATTCATTCAAAAGGTATGTTATGAAACAAATATAAATGTCTGATTGCATCTTTCATATTTTAAGTACATTTAAACCTAAATATGTAAAGGTAAATACAAATGCATAAGAAAAATTGATGTTGCTGAATTTATTCATAGCATTTTTTAATAGCATCAACACCTAAAACCCTATTACATTCCATCTCACTCCTACAACTGTAAATATGGTTTATATCCTGAGGCCTGGATATCATTGTACCGCATCTGAAGAAGTGTGTTTATGTCCATGAAATTTCATGCTAAAATAAAAAACAGTTAGGCTAAAGGTGCTGCTACATTTCTTTTTTCCCTCCCCAACTTCTTCCTTTTTAACCTGAAATATGTAATTCTCATGACAACAGAAAAGGGAATTATTTCATGTTATGATTCATGTTTGCTTCAGTTTGAGTATTGAGTAAGACTTCATTAATTTTAAATGCTTATATACCATATTTTGGATAAAACCTTCCCAGGCTGACTTCCAACATTATCATTGCACAGTGTGTAAACAGTATCAGTTATAGTCATCATTATGTGCAGCATCTTCAGCTCAGATACCTCTCCCCTGCATCTTGCCAAGTCTGTTGTGGGGAGTTATCCTGTAGCAGATCTGCAGAACATTTGAAGGGGGGGCGGGGGGGGAAGTGCACTAGTAATGGTTATTGATATCTAGGTTTCACCCTGAATAAATAGATTTCAACCTATATAAATAAGTGAACATAATGGACATACTTGAATATCTCGGCAAACTGGAATTCAGGAGAACGCAAGCTTTTTGTGAACAAGACAGCAGCGCGAGTACACTGGCTGATTTATCCTGCTTGCAGCAGATAGGCTTAAGTAACCATAGACCTTGAGTCTGTGATTTGTCTGTTTTGTTGCACTTTCTGGCTTCTCTGCCCTGCAGAAACCAGAAGTTAGTTCAGGATTTGTTCTATAGTTAGTTATTCAGTTTGTTGGGGGAAAACAGACCAGAGAGCCTGTACTTTGCCAGATTTATACATCACAGTAAGTGAGTATGGCAAGAGGACGTGTGGATGAAGCTGCTGTTCATGGTTTTTCAGGTAGGATTCCTCCAGAACTCTGGCTTATTGTGATAGCCCAGTGCAGCCATTATGTACTGGTTATATTTACTGTTATTTTGGTAGTGAAAATACCCATGGTTCGAAGCATATTTAACTGATGCTTTCTCAGTAATGATGTGAGGACTTCGTTTTAGTTATGTCCCATTTTGCACTGTAGTTGTTTGTCTCATGGAGACTGCAAACATGCAGTGGAAAATATCGCCCTGCTTGATGATTATTAGTCCTGTCGGGAGGCTTAAACTATTTTAATTCCATTGTTTTAAAGATATGTATGTGTTTGGAGGGGGATGTAGTTTTATAGATACCTTTTTTCCACTATTTATATGGTAATGTAGCTAAAGAATTTGATACAGTTTGCTCTTACTGTTTTTACTTATTAGATTTCTGTAATGTAAAACACAGTGATCCAGTAGTTTTAGTTCTGTGTTCTTTTATATTCCTTTGTAGTGTAAACCAGAATACAAGGTGCCTGGCTTGTATGTCATTGACTCTATTGTTCGACAGTCTCGACATCAGTTTGGGCAGGAGAAAGATGTGTTTGCTCCTAGATTTAGCAATAACATCATTAGCACTTTTCAGAACTTGTATCGATGCCCTGGGGATGACAAGGTACAGTATCTTCTACTTGCTTTCCTCAAAAAGTAAACATTTGTTGAACTTCAGTTTACTTCAGTTGAATATTGTAGCACACAGATGTAGGTATATATTTATATACAGAGTGTAATTTTTATGTATTACAGATAGAGGATTATAACTTCTGTATACTTTTTTTAGTATACTTTTTTACACTGTTTTTTTTAGTATTTAATAAACATTATTGATCATAATAAATTATTTGTGCTGGTTGCTCAGAATACTTCATTAACATTAGTCTCTGTAATCTTTTCAACAGCCATAGTAATACTATCAAAGAAAGACAGTATTATCTACCTATCTTAGAGAAAAAAGATGGAATATTGCATTTTGTAGCTGAGCTACTTTCAAGAAAAATTTAAATGTCCTTGGTTTTTAGTGTTAGTGTACTTGTAAGCACTATGTTAAAGCAAAAGGGCAGCATTCTGGATTTTTTCTTTCTCTAATTTGATGTGAACTTTGTGAACCTATGATACTCCATTATATGGAGAGAAAACAGATATGGAGTGAAATCCTTTTGAGTGTTTGCAGTGAGTCGGGATTAAACTGAGGTATTATCATCTAAATTGAGCAGCCTTCTCACTGTGCCACATGGGCTTTAGAGTGCATGGCACTACATAATTACAGCAGTTTGACCTTAATACCATGGCTCCATCTGAGGAATCCTAAGAGGATTCTGAAAATTTTGGGGACCCCCCCCACAACCTAAGTCATATCCAGGAGCAGAACCTGACAAAATTTCACACAAAGACCCAGCCCTCAGAGAGCACAAAAACTTTTTGAGTTGGAGACACAGGAAAGATGCAGATCTGTCAGTTCCGTTAAGAAATTTGTGTGACCTCCTGGGTTCAGGGAGTTACCTCACTTAATTTTAAAACATAGTTCGGAGGGCAGAAGCTTGCCATTGGCTCACTCTCTCCTTTCCTCTTCCATACTCATTCATTTCTAAGTTTGTCTGGATTTGTGAACTGAAAAAAATAGTGAGCATCACTAACTTCTATTTTCTGGTATATAGTATCATATAGATAGTATCTAGTATGCAGTATCATATGGATAACATAGTATGGAATCTATTCCATGATTTGAAGTGGGTTTTTAAATGATGCTTTGGAGATTAACCATATTGCATGGTACAAAGATTGTGGCAGACAATTATAGCAGCCTAGAAATGGAAGTGGAAATAGATACTCAAGTGAGTAAGAAGAAATATACAAGCTCGTCATATTCCTCGTCATCTAGATGATATTTCAAATTAGGCCATCTCAGTTTACTGCAGTATCTGCCTAATTTTCAATAGTAGAGATTTATGTGAAGCCACTATTAAATTGTGTTACCTTTTCTTCCCCTTTAGAGTAAAATTGTTCGAGTGCTCAATTTATGGCAGAAGAATAATGTGTTCAAAAGTGAAATTATCCAGCCTCTTTTGGATATGGCAGCAGGAATTCCTCCTCCAGTTGTAACACCAGTTTTGCCTGGGACAACAGCTACTATGAGTAACAATACACCAGGTAACAGAGAATGTTATTATATAAGTGTATAATGACTTCATTGGCTTGAATTTAATACGGGAAGATGTGTGACTTCTGCAGAATACTTTTGTTGCAGTAGTTCATTGTCTTTTGCTTTATACTTAGGAGTGTTTAGCTTCCTGTGTAAGGAGTACTTTGTCTAATATTTTAATACTTAAGTTGTGGTATTTTGTTCTGTTCTTATGATGTATTATTATAAAAAATTTAATTTAAAAGATAAAGTAGATTAATATCTGGTTTGTTAATTAACCCTCTGTTGGTAGAAAAATAGACTGTATCAGGTGAGTAACCAGCTGTATCAAATGAGAAAGCCATAACAATAAAATATTTAGTGAAAGTTATTACACATGAGACCATTTGTATATTAAGGAAGGTTTTGCAAGCTTTCATGGATTGACCCAAAATCATTCTGATTTTTTTTTAATAGATGGTTGGGCGGGCTTTGGAGAACTGGTAGAAGCTTCAGGGGTCACAAAGCTAGGGCTCAGGAGCCCTGCCTTGCCCACCCCTATCATAGGAAAATAATGAAAATTACAGGAAATGGGCAGGAAAAATAAACTCTTCTTCCTTGGTTGTTGAGCAAACGTGTTCAGTGTCCCTGTGTGCCTGTGGCTCTAGACTCAGCACAGCATCACATAATCATGCAATATATTTTTGAATGTGTACACACCATCATGTTGAGCTTTCAAACGATATAGTTAAAGTGTCCCCTTCACTTTTGTGAGAGTTCAGGGCACAGAACCCTCACGAAAGTGGAAAAATCACAAATAACACCCCCTGTGCTCCCCCTCCCATTCCCTTCTGAACCCCTTCCCCAATCCCTTCCCTTTTGCCCTGGCATATGAGCCTTCGTTCTCCATGCCAGGCAAAAGGCAATGAAATGGGAGAGAGGAGCTCCAGAGGGGATAAGGAAGGCACATGCATGCCTCCCTCCCCGTTCCCATGGAGGAGAGTTGGAGGGGAGGCGCACATGTGTCTCATGAGTAATCAGTTTGCATAGGTCAAACTATGAATATGGAGGGAGGACTGTATTTAGGTAGGAAGTATTCACTGTATGGTGTGAGGATTGAATTCCTAACATTTGCTTATTTTTGGGACCCTATCACATTACACTGTTACAGAGCTGTATATGAAGTTCTGGGATTTTCAGTTTAGGGAAGGGCATTTAGAATTCTCAGCTGGAGAGTTCTTGAGCTTCACTAAACTACAAACTCCAGAATTCAACAGAATGCTCCCATGCCAGTTAAAGTGGAACATGGCATATAACAGTCTAATATGATAAGGATCTTAGTCATGGATTTGAAAGTGTATTTAGGGGTGGTGTGGTTTTAGGTATTCGTTTTAACTTTATTACAAATAAAGGATGATTTGTGGATTGGAATTCTGGTTTGAGATATTTATTTATTTATTTATTTGTATCCCGCCTCTCCATATGGATCGAGGCAGCGAACACCTTACAAATAGCATGTATTTCGAAACATTTCTATACATGCCCCCAACAAGCTGGGTACTCATTGTACTGACTTGCAAAAGGATGGAAGGCTGAGTCAACCTTGGAGCCTGGCAGGATCGAACTCACAGCCTTGTGGCTTGCAGTACTGACATTTAACCACTGCGCCACCAGAGATTGCAGCATCACTGTATATTGCAAAAAGGAGAATCATCTTAGTTCATTTTGGTGGCGGGGGGAGATAGACTATATATGTGTTAGATTTTCTTGGAAAATGAGGAATCTGTCCACTGATTGTAGAATAATGAATAATGAATTGGGGAATAGTTGTGTTGTTTTATTTCATTGTCCTTCTGCTTTGTCCTCTCAACAGAATTGTGGCCATGGAGGTGCCACATTGGAGGAAGAGGAAATTAGCAGTTGTTGTGGTATGGGCACCTGTGAAAAGCCATAGAGAAGAGGTCCCAGGTGCTGCATGTGGACCTGACCCACTGGTTGCCCATACATAGTTTGGGGAAACCTAGTGTATGAGGATTATACATGCAAGAAATATGTAGTAATACTAATCATATTTTATATTGCATATTTTATTCCCAGAATTGGGGTTGATTTAAGCTTTCCTTGCTTCAAATTGGTTCATAGAAGTGGAATACCCTTTCAGTCTTTTGCTTTTCTAGTTGTGCAGGACTATTGGAGTAGAAAAGGTGTTCTTCTGTTATTTATTATCCTTTTCAGTAATCGTAGCATTGTCCCATTTAGTTTGTTCTGTTAACTGTTAGCCAAACTGATGGGAAATCTTATTTTTGCACGCTTTGCTGAAGAAACTTCCTGGGGAAAGATGTAAATAATTTTGGTTTAATTGTCTTGTTACCATTTGTTGCTCTTATCAAATAGTAAGTATGGAAAGAGAACTTCCTGCCTTTCTCATGTTCTTTTAGGAACTCCAGTGACACCTGCTACACCAGCCAATGTGATCCAGAGTTTACCTGATCCTTGGGTGTCTCAGATAACTAATACAGATACTCTTGCTGCTGTAGCACAAATCCTGCAGAGTCCACAAGGCCAACAGGTAAATCAGGTTCAGTTCCTCCATACTCCCAAATTGGGTAATCAGGTTCAGTTCCTCCATACTCCCAAATTGGGTAACCCTGCTGCCTTATTGCTACATATAGTTAAAATTCTCACCATAGGACATAAGATACATTCATATGTAAATATTCATTCTCTTTTTAAAATTGGGTTTGATGCTTGGCTTGTCATATGTTGATTTATATCATGAAAGGTAGAATAGAAATAATTTTAGCTTGCCCTTTTCCCCACTGCCGCAGGATTTATGTAGAAGCACTTATGGCAGTGGTTCTCAACCTTCCTAATGCCGCGACCCTTTAATACAGTTCCTCATTTTGTGGTGACCCCCAACCATAAAATTATTTTCATTGCTACTTCATAACTGTAATTTTGCTACTGTTATGAATCGTAATGTAAATATCTGATATGCAGGATGTATTTTCATTGTTACAAATTGAACATAATTAAAGCATAGTGATTAATCACAAAAACAATATATAATTATATATTGTGAAATATTTATTTCTAATTACAAATAAATGCAATTTTGTCTTGAAGCATGGTGAAGCATGCGTAACAGTCTTAATATAACAACAGTAAACTACATTGCTACATTTTGCAACAGTATGCATAAAAAATCAACATCAGTGCGAAGGTTGAGATTGCTTCTTTCTCACCAGATCAGAAATTCTTGGGGCAGTCTTTGCAAGAGCACAACGAAGATCAATTATTTGTGGACTTTGAACTCAGTTTACAGCAGTGAAAGTAAGCTAAGGACAAAGCAGGAAAATGGAGAAGGAGAGAGAGAGAGCAGAAGGAAAATGGATTTTTGACACAAAACACTAAGAAATAGGTTGTTGTGGGTTTTCCAGGCTTCCTTTTGCACTCTGAACTCAGTTTGCACTTGCGCACCACCACCGAGGAGGGAAAGGAGCCTAAGACCATTGGAAATATGTAGGCGACCCCTGTGAAAGGGTCGTTTGACTCCCGAAGGGGTCGCGACCGACAGGTTGAGAACTGCTGACTTATGGACTTGTGTTTTGTTTAGTGGCTGAGTATGAAATACATTTGAATTACCAATATCAGAACTTATTTTTAAACTCAAGATGATGTATTACATTTTAGCCAAAAATTGTTGCTTTCCCTTCTCTTCTCCCTTCTGCCCCATTCTAGCTTCAGCAGTTAATACAAACATTGCAAATGCAACAGCAGAAACCACAGCCATCACTACTTCAGGCCCTGGATGCTGGACTCGTTGTTCAGTTACAAGCCCTCACTGCACAACTTACAGCTGCCGCCGCCGCCGCCAATACCCTTAATCCACTAGAACAGAGTGTCTCTTTTAATAAGGTAGAAGTTGATTTACCAGCCTTGAAAAAGCATTTTGCTTCTCACTTGAAATTCCAATATGTGCTCTCACTGATTTTTTCCAAGACATCCACAAGGAGGTGATCAGTGTTATCACCAGCTGTTTGGTTCTTCATTTGCAGTTCTTTATCCTGCATGCATAGCCCTGAGTGCTGGATGGTTGGATTAGTATTACCCTCAAACCTTGTCTTCCACTTCTTTAGAGAACAGTTGTACATTGAGTTTCGTTTTCCTGGGGGCTTAACATTTGATCCAGTAGATCACTTTGATTTGGTTTAGCACCAAACCGAGACATACAAAATAATATTATCTACAGAAGATTACATGCGTCTGGTATCATATTTAAATTGATTCAGTGGTCCTTGTGCATTAGTACTGGCAGAACATGGAACACTGATCCTTGGTGTATACAGAGGTAATCCACTTAAAATACATAATGTTAACAAGTTTAGACTTTTTTCTTTTAAAGCAGAGCATAACATATACCTCTAAAAGATGCTTTTTATGTTGTTGTTCTTTAGCTTATCTATATTCTATCATGTTTTTACATGCTAAATAAGTGCAGTAGTTTCCATAGGGCAGGGTCATTTCCCTAGTGAAACACAAAACCACTTTTTGAAACACTGTTTTCATCCTAGTGCAAGTATCAGATCCTTTCCTTTGAGTCTGCTTGCACAAGTAATATTATGATTCATTAAAATTTCATTATGCTACTTTGCTAGTTTCTGTGTGCTGATACATGAAGGATCAAACTAGACACCTAGAGGAATATATATTCCCTTAATTAATCCACATTTTTGTGTCACAACAGGATTTCCGTAGAAATGAGTGCCTGAGCATATTTCTGTTACCAATCATGAAACAAAATACGGGAAACACCTGCCTTTTGATGCTCCGTTATCTGATAACTTGTGTTTTGGAAGCTTCCCAATTAAGGACAAGTTCCATTAATTTGAGCTGGAGTCCTCTCTTTCATCATTTCTTCTTGCCTGTGAAGGTTTGCTTGAGACCACTCGCACATGCACTCAGTTCCAAGTTTTATGGAACTTGTCTGTATTGCAAGCATGGAAACAGTTAGCTTCTCTAGCAGTTCTTGTCTACAGAGACTTGCTTGCAATCATACATATGCTTCTTGCAAAGGAAGTTCAGAGGGAGAAAAGGTGCCAAGTCAGCTCAGGGACTTTACAAGCAGTGTGTCTGTGAAGTTGGTCCCAAGTGAGCTTTTTTAAGTCCTTCTCTAGGGTAGATGGGTTCCACTTTTCAACCATTGCTGCCTTCTGACAGAGCTCTGGACTATAACCAGTTAGGTAAGCAGTGGAAGCCTGTATGCGAAATGCAAGATACATAAATAAAGAAAAGTGTGTGCTATGCAAAACAGACTTCTTTTATTACTCAAGGGAGCATCTTTTCTAAATAAATACTATACGTGTTACCAAATCTAATGAGTGCTGGGGAACAATATCATTTGTTGAACTTTTTCCACTAGCTTAATGTTGGTTGGATCCACTGAATAAGTATCTGAAACTTTGGAAGTATCTCTTCTTGTTTAGATAGATCCAGCTAGTGTGCTTTCTCTTTGTTAGTGATCATGTCTTTTAAAGAATGCCTTCAGGAGCTTATATGTGATGCATTTCTGATGCAAGTTTTGTTTTTTCCTAGAAGCTGATGGATAGATTTGGGGATTTTAGGGAAGAAGCTGATATTAATGAAGAACCTAAAAAAGAAACTCCAACTTCTCAACTGTAAGACTTTATTTAGTTTTGAATGAGAAGCCTTAATTTAGTATGTTAATTTTAAAAAGTTCAGAAAGTGCTTCTTCAATGGAATTATTTTTTATGGAAAAAATGCAGAGTTTTCTTCAGACTGTCAGGAAAAAGAAGGTACAAATTTTCTTTGTTTCTAAGAAACTAACATTTTTTGGTTTCTTTATATCTCCCAAATGCTTACAGTAGTTCTTTCCTGCAGATTTGCAGTGGATTCAAGTGTAAATACAGTCAATATAAAGTCGAGGGCTTTCATGGCCAGAATCCATGGGTTGTTGTGGGTTTTTCGAACTATGAGGCCGAATTCTAGTAGTATTTGCTCTTGATGTTTCGCCTGCATCTGCAGCTGGCATCTTCAGAAGATCTTCTGAAGATGCCAGCCATAGATGCAGGCAAAACATCAGGAGCAAATACTACTAAAACACAGCCTCAAAGCCTGAAAGACCCATAACAACCTGTAAATACAGTCTTTTAAAATCACTTGAATTCTACCTGCAGGGTTTGTTTTATTTACAGTTTTGTGTGCTGTCATTGCCTTTGTTTCTGTCTTCTGGCAGGAGAGAATCAGAAAGTTTAAAACCTGGTGGTCAGTTGCAATACAGGTATACCCTAGTTAATGAAGTAGATGCCTTTTGGACTTTACTTCTTTAACAGAAACTTAGTACCAGAGAAAGAAATAATAGAAAGAATAGAGATAGGTTCCTACATCACAAAAAAAGAAGAGCAATTCAACATGTTTCAGCAGGCTTTTTATTCAAAACTCACATTATGCACATGTGAATTGAAGCCACTAGTCAGGTAAGCCTCTGATAAGTAAATAAAAACATTTTGAATCTTCCAGAGACCACTTGAAAGCTTCTTCTAAAATGCATCCTGGAATGATTTTTTTAAATAGAATCATAGAGTTGGAAGAGAACGTAAGGGCTGTCAAGTCCAATTCTCTGACATGCAAGAATAATAATAGCTTCGCCTTCCTCATGGTTTCTAGTCTGGTGACAAATTTTACAAATCTGTCCTTTCTCAACATGCCAGTGTAGCACACTACTACCCCTCCTTTTTTTTTTTTTTTTTCAGGTTTTGCTGTTCACGCATGCTTAGTGATTCTGGGGAGCTGTTTACCTTGTATAGAGCACATAGAGCTACAATAGTTTCACCTTAGGTAGAACCCTGTTCTTTTCAGGGTCAAGCTTTATTGCATTGTTTACTGCAGACATCTGCTGCTTCCCAACACTGAAAGTCTGTCTTTTTCTGTCCCTCCTTCACCATCCTCCCAGTGTCAGTGCTGCAAAAGAAAACACTTTCAGATAGACAGAATACCTCAGGTGGGGAGAGAGGTTGGACTGGGCTCCTATGAAAAGACTTTCTAAACAGGGACTTTGTTCTCAGAGGAATGCCTATATTAACCTTGATTCATATTCTCAACAAAAGTGTGCAGATTCTTTCTATCGTTGAAATATTTCTTTAGTATTCACTAATAATTTGTACTTGTTAATCTTTTGTAATTTTACTAGATACTTTCAAACTGAAATCTATTCAAGATGTATGGATTTTAAGTGATTAATAGATACAGTGTAGAGCAAAGCAGGCTTTTTTATTTTAATTTCAAAACAGCCTGCAAATTAGGTTACGCTAAGGGATAGGTTTGTGTCAGATGTACATATTTCATCTCACTAAAATATGCATATGCATTCTCCTCTTAGAGTAATTTATACATGCATAATGTTTTGGTTTTTCCTTCAAAAATATAACAATTGCTATACTTCTGATGTTGTTTAGAAACTGATCTGGTTTTGGTTTATACACACACATATATACATGTACGTATACATATACACACACAACTTTAGGTGGATAACAATAATAAAATACAAATAGAAACTCAGTCTCAATAAAATACAGCAAATAAATTAAAAATAGCATTACAGTAAAAAGAAATAAGCATCACTCAGCCAGTTCAAGTTTCCTTAGGCCACTAACCAACTAAAAACAAGACCTATCTGTATCAAATATCTTTTCTTGTCTGTGGTTGAACAAAAATGAAGTTGCTAATTAGACTGGCAGTCAGATCCAGACCTAAGAAGGCCCTTTTTGATTGCCCCCTACCCTCCGCCATATCTCTCCAGTTGCAGTTGGATCAAAAGAAAGACCTCTGTCAAACCTGGGAAGGCATATATGGGGAAATGCAGTCTTCGCAAGGCTCTATAGGTTGTAACCAGAATTTTGAGTTTTGCCTCAGAACAGATCAGTAGCCAGTAAGGTGGTTGTAGGAAAGAGGTTACATGCTTGCTGTAAGTAATCTTTGGTCAGAGGTCTAACCACACCATTCTGCAGCAACTGAATTGTCTGAATGTTCAAGAGCAGTTTCAGAACAGGCACTTAGGATGTTAAGAATGTCTCCCCTCTCCAGTGATCATTAAGTCCAAGGGCACCTTCAGTGCGGTATGAGGAGCTGTAATGTAAAATGACCACATACGGGACTTCTAATATTCTAACTCCTCTTCTTCTCCCTTCCTTCCCAGTTTCTGTATAATTTAAGATAAAACCAACCATGGAAGGTAATAGTTGGAAAATTTTCTCTCCTCCTAATGTTATTTAGATTCTCAGCATATTAAGGGATTTTCTTACCTGAAACAGTTTTTATACTCAGTTAACTGGCGGAGAATCTCCTGATTTGGCACAGTTGTTGGCTTTTTCCAAAAATGGATATTTTATACAAATGTTGCAGATTTCTGCTTTGTTCTTGAAATGTATTTTCAAAGTTCTAAGCCTTATTGCTTTTAGTGTGGAAAGAACATTCACTTGGATCCTAACTTGTGAGCAGAGTGCTTCCTTATTCTGTTGATGTCTTAATGAGCGTGTGGTTGTTTTTGACTAGTTCAGTTAGAAGCAAAAAGATTGCGACATAAGTTCCCTACATAAATAAATACTGAAGAGAGCCTTGTCATTTCTTCTGTAGCCCCATGTGCCTCCTAAAAACTGAACTTCTGCTGTTCAAACAATACCTCTAAATGGATCACTGATTAAACGTTGTATAAGGCAGTTTTGTTTTCCTAGAGAGTTTGGAAGTTCTTGAGAATAACATAAGATTTGAGTCTAGGAAGGTTGCAATGAGAATGAAAACTTAGGGGCTGCCCTTCCATGAACTGAAGTTTCTTCTGCCCAAACAACAGCCAGTAGGACATCTCAACAGATTGTACATTAATGCAGATCATACTTTTTACTGAACAAGGTTGTTACTGTGAAGTAAAAAACCCCCAGAGTGACTGATTGTTCTAATTGTGTATTTTAGGCCCCTTGTATCTGAATCTGTGAACAACTCGCTTTTCCATCAACTAGCTGAACAATTACAACAACAAAACCTAGAACATCTTCGCCAGCAGCTTCTGGAGCAGCAGCCTCCAAAGGTATAATGGTTTTTTGGACAATGAGTTTTGTAGGTAAGGGAGAAATGGGATGCACAAGACAGTAACACTACCTTTAAGCAGCTTTCCATGTCCAGTATTTAAATACCCAAACTGGAAAGCAGTTCACCCTGGCAACCATTCTTATGTTGTGATTTTTAGATAAAAACATTTGATTTCAGAAGGGCAGTAATATCAGTCCCACACTTCTCAGCCATTTAATTGTTGTTATGTCCATGTTATTTAAGCCTGTTTGCTGCCATTGTTTGATCTTTCTTTTGCTCAGGCATTTTTTATCTTTACCTATTACTGTCTTATGATATTGCAGAGCTTTTTAATCAGCTACATTGGCTTTGGGACAACATTGTTGAGGATAGTCTGATTAAGGAGACACAGTGTTTATCTGAATAGGCAAACAATTCTGACTCCTTTCAAAGCAGTTGCTCACAAGTCACTAAATGAGAGGAGACTAAGTGTTTACAAAATGCTCTCCCCTCTTCAGGTCAGCCCAAATGAAAGTACTGTTTTGCACATGTAAAATCAATTCAAATAAAAACCTGGTTTGCATAATCAGATCTGATGTTGCAGAATTTGTCACTCTGCATGGCATCAAGAACATAATCTTTTTCAAAAATGGTATTTTCCCTTAAGAGGTACATGAATTTGTTCTGAAGCAAAGTGACCCTGCTCTGTAATTTATACAAAAAAGGTTTGCATTTTGTAAAGATACTTGAATATACATGCTTGTATTCTGCAGTAACACTGTAATTTTAAAAAAGCAAGAACAGCATAGATTTACCACTAGATGTCCCCAGGCATTTCTGTTTAACAGGTCTTAAAGGTAGCTTTAAAATAATGTAAAATCTAACTTTACTCTTGAATTTTCACATTCAGAGGAAATGTAGTTATTATTTAGTTGATTCAACAAACAGCATACTTGTTAATTTTTCCAATGTAATCAGCTTTTCTTGGTTAATATTTCTTTAAAATCCAGAACCTTCTGCTTCAGATAAGATTTAATTCTTACTCTTGACTATGTCTGTCTGAAATTTTGATCTCTCGGGATCTGTATCCATTGTTTTTTGAAATATAAAAATAAAGTTTGTCATTATTTGTCAGTTTGTTGATACAGTTTATTACAACTAAGACATGCTTATTTTCGTACATGTCTCTAACCAGTTATTGAACCTCAGATCAAATTTGATGAAATTGTTTCAAACAATGTTCATCATATGGCATTGCAAAGGGAAAATATCAATAAAATGCAGCCTTGGTGAGTTTAGTGTATTCCTAAACTATTAATCCAAGTTTATATGTAAGGAAAATGGCCATTTTTCAAGAGTTAGATGAAAAGGACATGATTTCTTGATTACTTTAATAATATCCACCATTTGGAATTTTTAACAGCTCACTAATTGTATTTATTCAGTAGCTGTCTGTGCTGGAACTGATTTAAGAAAAGAAAAGTTCAAATCACATTTTAAAGCATTCTCCCAGTGTAGGCCAATTTAGATTGCAACTACAGTGAGCTCTGTAGTTTGTGTGAAAGTGTGTTTCACTTTCATGGGTTTGATTATTTGTGCGTTTCACCAAACGTTATCCCCCTACTGCTACCTCAGGTACTTCTTTTCCAGGGGAACCTTCCCTCTCAGTGGCTCTGATCAGGCTGCGCAGCCTTGAAAAAAAAAACCCTCTGTTCCTCCTCCTACTCCACCAACTGCTATCTGGCCAACTGAGGGTGACTAATAGCCTGATTTCTCAGGCTGTTTCCCTCCAGCACTCCCCTACACCCAAGGAAGGAGATGGGTGTGAGAGAGGACATATAGGACTACCACGCTGACTCATTCCCTTTCCCTGACATGGTTTGGGCAGTGGTGCCCATTCTCCCCTCCATACCTTGACTCCCTTCTCACAAACACACACATACAGACACAAGTACACATTTTGATATTTATGATTTTTCGATATATGCAGGGGTCTTGTGCCCCTTACCCAAGCGAATGTGAAGGGCCAACTGTATATAAAAATAACATTGCTAACAAAATATTCCAGATATAATCTCTTGTCAGATTATGCTATCACATACATTTTGTGTAGAGTTTTAAAGTAAAAAACTTGATACATTTTTGTCTTCCAGGCCAGCCCTGAGGAAACACAAGAAGAAAATTTTGGTTCTGAGCATTCAGCATCCCCTTCACAAGACAGCAGCCATCAGCAGTTTTTAGAAGTAGAACCTAATCTTGATAATTCAATGGATGTTCAACAACAGGTGAAATCCACTATTGTGAAATCCACTATTTCTGTTGGAATAGATGAAGGGTGAACTCATTGATCAGAAGATCCTGATAAGTAATGTTGTACTCAGCCTAAGATTTATCTCTCAGCCATTTGAACAATAGATGATTGATATCAGTATTGACAATCATAATTTCTTGGGATGTAGCGTGCACAGTGTAGAAGCATGGCATATATGTATCCAGATTCTGTGTGTACCCTTTTTGATGTGTTACAGCATCTTCTCCCCCCCACAGAAAACCCCTGATACATGGCAATCATTTTTATTTGTTTATTTGCTTTTGCTAGATTAGGAAAAATACATTTTTCTATATCTTTGTGTGAACATTTAATGTTCTCCATATGCAGGATATGGATATAGATGAAGGCCAAGAAGTTGTTGAACAGGAAGTTTTTGAGCAAGAGGAGAAGAAATCAGCAGTTCTTTCAAGATCAAGAACACGTTCGAGATCTCGTTCAAGGTTTTGTAATTTTCTGAATCCAGTGAATCTTTTATGTTTAAAAATAAAAATGGGTTTTGAGTTTTTCTTGATTGTATTTTTTCTTTATGTTTTTTTCTTTATATATTCCTTTATGTTTAAAAATCAAAATAAGTTATGAGTTTTTCTTATGGAGCTGTATGTTTTTCTTGGTAGCTGTATTAAATTAATTGTTCTACAGATCTCCAAGGAAAAGAAGGTCCAGATCACGTTCTGGTTCTCGAAAGCGTAAACATAGGAAGCGTTCACGCTCTAGATCAAGGGAAAGAAAGAGGAAGTCTTCGAGGTCATATTCAAGTGAAAGAAGAGCTAGAGAGAGAGAAAAAGAACGACAGAAAAAAGGATTACCTCCTGTACGATCCAAAACACTAAGTGGTACGTATCATCTGGTTACAGTTTACAGTTCATGAGGGAAAAAAATACTCTGTCATTGATTATGTTTCTTTTGAGAAGTAGTCTGAAAGAGTTGAACACTAGTTTTTTTGGGGGGGGGATTTTGCGATTTCTACTTAATGACAGATGGCAAGAGTTCTGTGGGATGGTTCTTGTGGAAGCATGAGAGCTGCAAGAAAAGTCTTTGATGAATGCATGAGGCCTTCAAGCCCTTCCCTGCTGTGAAAATGAAAGATGGTTGTTTTGAGACCTTGAACCCTGGAAACGGACAAAAATGAAGTCAAGAACCTGCTCATCTTGCCTCTCCCTCCTCCCACTTCTTCTTAAAGCATATATGTCTTTGTCATTGTACCATTCCTAAGCATACATCCAATCTGTGCTAATGCACTGATGCTCCTCTTTAATGCAGTTTAATGATGGGAATCATATAGCCCTGTTGTTCAATTGTAAATCTCAATATCCCTTGCTATTGGCTGTTTTGACTAGGGCTTTTGGGGTTTGTAGCTCAACCAAATCTAGATTGCCACATGATTTGCATCACCGGTTTAACGCAAAGATGAGAATTATGATACCCTCCAGATAATGTTGAATTGCATTTCTCAGCATTCCTTTCCATTGGCTCCACTGCCAGAACCTACTGGCCAACTTCTGAAGAGCCACATGGTTCCTACCCCTCCTTTAGAGTAACCTGTGACATCCTTTGCTAAATCCCCTGTTCCTTATAGTCCATAACATCATGCAAGTTATATAGGTCAAAAGTGCTTTATTGGATGCTGCAAGTTTTTGGTCTCCTTTCCTAGTTAACAGTACGGGACCCATCTTTGGTCTCCATATCCTAGTTAATGACCATACTTCTTCAGAGGTTGTATTATATCACAGCCTTGAGCTATTTGGTAGACAGTGGTCAGTAGACGGTCAGTTTCCTCTATGGATCTGTTTCCTCTATGGAAGATCACCTAACCTTCGATTGTCTTGGTTAAATGAAGAGAAGGGAGGCAGTTTCACTAAGTCCCTTCTCCTGCCTCCCCTGTTCTCCACGGTATCTGTTCAAGAAGATTGTGGAACTCTCAAGAACAGTGTGGAAGATGAGGTGGGGGGCTGCAGAGGGAAAGAGAAACAAAGACCATTATCTCCCTTCCTCTTCTAATCGTGGAGTTGTTTTCTAGGTCAAAAATCTTTCTAAAGGTGGAATGGCAGAACTGGGTTCCATTAGTGGTAATTAACTGTTGAATAATTGATGGGTTTATGTCTCTTCCCTTCCACCAGAAAAGATACTCATTATACCCTGAATTTAGTAATCTCAAAGTAACCGTGATTATTTGGCCTACATTTTTTTACAGTTAAATGGCTCTCTTTCTGCTTGTTTTATGTTATACTTACCAGCTGTAACTATAAACAATATGCTCAGTGTTAGCAGCCTGCATTTTAGATTATGTCTTTGCGCTTTCAGTTACTGGAAACAAACTGATATTCAGTTAAGATTCTACAATGTGGTCCTTATATTAAACACCTTTACTAATTTGTATGCTAGCTTACATGTCTTCTGCACATTGCCATCCTGCTGCAGCTTGTGATTGAGTAGAGTTGTACTAAAAGATTACAAGTGAGCATATCTTATAATGCAGCAACCTCTCATTTCATTTATGTATTTTGTCTTGACAGTCTGCAGCACCACACTTTGGGTTGGTCAGGTGGACAAGAAAGCCACGCAGCAAGATTTAACCAATTTATTTGAAGAATTTGGACAAATAGAGTCTATTAATGTAAGTGAAATAATCTGTGTCTTTTAAAACATACTTTTTAACACTAATCATCACATTAAAATATTGGTTAGGATAATATACTTGAAAGTATATAGTATACTTTAAGGTATTGAAAATATATATATTGAAAGTATTACTACTTAAAAGTAATTTTCTTGGATTAATTGGAGTGAGAGTGCAGGTCTTCTTGCAAAAGAGGACATGCTTGCATCACTTTTTGTACATCCTGAAATGCTATTTTTGAAAGTTAAGGACCCTTTACAATTGCATGGGTTGAGGTGTAGAGGGTGCAGAAGGAGAGGGACTTGATATAAATGAGAGGGAGTAAGACTCCCTGTTCGTGCAAGGAACACATTGAATCACAGTTAATCAATTTTAATATTATTTGGTTCTTGGTTCATATAGATGATCCCTCCCAGAGGTTGTGCTTATGTCTGTATGGTTCATAGACAAGATGCCTACCGTGCACTTCAGAAACTAAGCTCTGGATCCTACAAGATTGGATCTAAAATTATTAAGGTACATTTTTCACTAGAATGTTCATCGTCCATATAAGTTATTTTTTATCATGCTTTAATGTGTGTTTTTATATATAATGAGAATATTATGAATGTTAAAGCCTTTGATACTGGGGGAATTTTTTTTATGATAATCCTGTGGAAGAATTTTCCTGTCATAACAGTGATTAGAGTCAAATGAGGCAGGTAGCTAAAATGGAAATGGATGTTAAATTTAAAAATCTAGCAAATAAAAACGGTCAAGCAAGAAGGCATAAATCCATTGATTATGAAGACTAAAATAAAACTGGTGATTGTCCAGTGAAGTAGTTGTATCTAAACTAAAGGCAGAAGCTGCCAGAGGTGAGGAACTATTTTAATGTTTATGAGCATTGCACATAAGTGGCAGACTTTTTAGATCAGAGATAAAGATATCTTTTTGGTACAGTTTGGAGGGGATCTCGAAGGTCACATTCCAGTACTGAGGCTAAGAGTGTGTGCCACATAGGTGAGGACCAGTGTGAAGTGGACACACTCAGATGTAGTTGTTTTTGATTTGGGTATTTTACTTTCAAGTATAGAAGGCACAGTTCAGGTTTAATCTACATCTCTTTGCCAGGAAAGGGCAGTCAGGGCATTTAACAGTTCAAATAGAAGCCTAAATCCAGCTGCTAATTCTGATTAGAGTAGACTCATTGAATAAGTTGCCGAATGCTAAGTCAGTGCTTACATTATTGCTATTATTCAGTGGATCTGTTCTGTTTAACACTCATGGTAAATAGAGTGGATGTAATGATGAGATCTACATGTAGAAAAACTCGTTCGCTTACCTGTTCTCAGAGTAGTTGAGGATTAAATATCCATTAATACATCTTTCTTGATAATTGTACTACTATCAGTGGTAGGGAATTACTGATATATTGGAAGAATTTAAGACAAGCACAGAACAGTTTGATTGCTGCACTGGCGTGAGATTAGAAGATGGCCCCCGTGTTCCCCCTCCAGCTCTATGATTTGTTACTTTCACAGAAAAAGGATCAAAAGAGTTCTGTCTGCTCTGACAGCTCAGCAGTCTTATAGAAAGTATAGCCCTCAAAGGATCAAAAAATCTGTTACAGAAAAATAAATTTTGTTTTCCTTTGTAGATTTTGCAACATTTTTGATTAGTGAATTTTTCTGTCTTGCATGGTACACTTGATGCCTAGCTGCCTTTTTTGAAAGTGGACAAAAAACTATGAAGCTGGTAGAGATGTACTCTGTGATGTATTTTCCTAACACTGCCTTCTATTTTATTTTCAGATTGCATGGGCTTTAAATAAAGGAGTGAAAACTGAATACAAACAGTTTTGGGATGTCGATCTTGGAGTATCATATATACCATGGGAAAAAGTTAAGTTGGATGATTTGGAGGGCTTTGCAGAAGGAGGCATGATTGACCAAGAAACAGTAAATAGCGGTAAGAATGACTTAGAGTGCCTTGTAATTAAAAGTTTATTTTCATCTCATCTTTTATTAAGAAGAATACATTACAAACGTATAAAGTATGGTCATCAGAATAATAACAACAGGTGTTCTCTTTTCAAAATAATAAGCAGGCAATGTGTTGGTAGTCAGGTTAAATGACGAAATTCCCAGTTCCCGGGTAAGATTTGTAGAAAATTTCCTTCTTCAATAGTCTTGCCAGACTAAAACTATTGTTCACCAGGAAGTAAATGCCACAGAACAATACTGATTTGGAATGACCTCTTATTCTTCCCATATAGAAGACTTGCTATAACTAGGAGTACTAGGTAATAATGTTCACCAAACTATGTTTCATTATATAATACTCTTCCAAAATTATATTAGCAATGTTGAGTAAGAACAGGGTTGTGATTAGGTGGTGGGAGGAACAAGATCTGGTTGGTAGAGAGCAGTCAAAAATTGGTGTCCTAACTGGAAGATACTTCCTGCAGTTTTTTCTGATTGGATATAAGTAACTGATCTTATTGTATTTGATTTTTTTTGTTGTTCCCATCATGCCGAATTAAATTCTGTGATTTAATTGATTGCTTCTTTGTATAATAAAAGACTTGTAAATAAATTTGTGAAATGAGATTTATGAAATGAGAAGTATTAAATGCTGTAAATAAATTATGACTTTGCTACACAAGTTCAGTAGTTTTTACTTTCCATACATAAAAAATTTGTGATTTGGCAGTGTATTAATATTTAGAAATTTCTAAGTGGATTTCCTCACTTTTCCATCTTTATAAAGATTTATATTTCTGGGTGAGTTGTGTGAAAATGCTTACTACAAAATTCTGGTAAAATCTCATCATCCTGTTTCCTTAGAATGGGAAACTGCAAGAAGCTCAGAGACTGTAAAAGAACCTGTGCAAACAACACAAAGTGCAACTGTTGACAAGACCACTGCTGTAACAACACAAACAGAAACATACACACAGTCTGTCACTATGTTACAGGTTAGTATTGTGTTCTGTTAAGTACTTCAAAAATGAAATGAGTTATTGTATATGCTTCTGGCAGAGCTTCAGAAATCCTCTGTTTCAACTTTCTAATAAGAAATTAGGAATCCACTTCCTGTACTATTCCTGACTTCTAGCACCAAAAACCAAGCTTTTGTTGACTTCTAAGCCAGATGTTTTGGGGTTTCTTTTGCCTTTCTTCTTAGTAGGGAGCACTTTGAAAGTGTCTGATCTCTGTAATTTTATGCAGAAATGTCTCCTGTTGTATATGATGTGGCAAGAATGTTGTCCTAAAATCATCCATGTCAGTAGCAAGAGAGATGAAACAATTTTCTTCAGCAGAGCTTTTGTGGTTTAGTAAACTGGCCATACTAACAAATGCATACCCTTGGAAGCTACAAAGTCAGCTAAAAAAGACATGTTCACTGTCCAGGAAGATATCTAGCTAGTGTATGACCACTTAAGTGGATGGTCTGGCAAAGTGTCAAAATATAAGTTGATGGCAGGAAAGACGTGGAACCAGAGGATGACAGGAAGGCACGTCTTCCACAAGGTGGAAAATGAGTATTCCAGCTTCCTTGTTTTCCAACATTTATCTCTCTCTTTCTCTTTCTCTCTCTGTACATGCTAATACACATATGCATGCATGTTATTAATAATGTAAAAGCAAATTGGCATTCAATTTTGACATTTGTCTTTTAAAATAATTTTCAGTGTTAAAAGACAAAAATAACTCTTTCCTAATAGTAGAATACCTTAGTTCACTGAAACAAGGAAACATATACTCCCCAACAGTGCTGTCCAGACAGTCATCAGGGGAGAAACTGGCAAGAGGGGAGGAAATACGCACATGACATCTGGAAAGGCTTCAGCTACTAAATGCAAAAAGCAGTGACATTGCATTCTAGTAACATGTCAGAGCGACCTTTAGCAATCCATGCATTGAGTTTTAAGAATTTTATAAAGTGAACATTGCTAAAGTGTTGATAAGTGGTTTCTAATTGCAATGTTTGCGGCGCAGTATTAGGTATGTCTAGTCAGAACAATATACTTCTATATTAGAAAGGACTTTATTTGTTCCATGTATTTCTTGCCTATATTTCAGGGTCAATGTCCTTCCAGATAAATCAAGTTGAAATATTTCCGGGGAAATCTACATAGGATTGCAATTTTAGTTATAAAATTTCTGCTCTAGTTAATGCCTTTGTTCTTTAACTAAATTATGTAGATGCTGAAGATCACTGGAATATTTTCCTTTATTCCCCTTCCCAACAGATTCCTGTAGCACCAGCTGTGCCAGCTGTTAGTTTAGTTCCACCAGCATTTCCTGTTGCAATGTCTGTACCTCCTCCTGGTTATAGTGCAATTCCGCCACCTCCCTTCTTGAGAGCAAGTTTCAATCCCTCACAGCCACCTCCTGGTAAGTTGCTGTTCTAATTTATAATATATATGTATTGTTATTGTTAATGTCATTATTTGTTAATTATCTCTTTGAATAGTATGTGGAGAATTTCGCATGTAATTTTAAAGATTAGTTTAGTCTATAATCTTTTGCATACTTATTTGGAGGTATGGCCAAATGGACAGTGCTTCTGATAGTGACTTATTTGCTCTTGCAACTTCTTATGTGCTCTAAAAATTTGCCCTGGTGGGTTAGGAAACACTCCAGAGCAGGTTTTCAGGGCTGTGGTGGTAGAGCAGGGGAAAAGTCGCATTACTGAATTTAGCCCAGTGACTTTGGAAACTTAAGCATACTTCTGTAGGATTATGTTGTTAAAGTATGTGCACGGTGTTTTAATTAAAATGTAAAATTTATCTTGCTGAAACAGTGGTGTTGGAAAATATTTATAATTCAGTCATCACTTCAGCACTTGCTAATTTTCTGCCTTCATGTAGTTCACTGGGTTACAAATATACAGTGAAACTTCCCGAGATAAAGTTTTCATCTCACTTTTACTAGATTTGCGATTCATTGTTTATTCTTTGTCTTTGTAGGTTATATGCCTCCTCCTGTTCCACCTCCTGTTCCTCCACCTGTAGTCCCAACACGTAAGTTTTTTTCCTTCACTTGTAAACAGTACTGTCTGTGGCCAAGTTATAGAAACTAGAATTTGGGGGTTTGTTCTTGGCTTATACTGGATCTGTTTTTATAGTGAGCAGGCCTATCCTGGAATTCTTTTTATAAATGTAGTATGAAACTGAAAAGTTGCCATCCTGTGCTCCGCTAATCATGCTTAGATTGCTGATGCTTACTCGTGAAGAGATGGTAGCAGGATTGCACTACAGAACTGCAGGAAACACAGCATCACCTCAGTAACGTTTCACCTACTCATGAACAGTTTTCCTAGTAACATCCCTCATTATCAGGAAACTTAATGCCGCTTCAGGCATTATTGATTTCTTCAATAGATAGCACTTGTTATATAGTCCTCCCTCCACATTCGTGGGTTTAACCTTCATGAATTTGATTATTCACGAGCATGCATGCCTTCCCACCCCATTCTTCTCTTCCCATTTCTGTGCATTTTGCTCCATTGTTTATCATGCGTTGTTTATTTTTTTTTTCAGCTCTTGTACAGCCTTCACTACCAATTGCTCAAGAGTCAATGAAAGATTTTAACAGCCTTGTTCTACCAGTGGGTACTGTTTCAAGTACTCTTACCACGTCAACATTATCTGCTGGGAGTGTCTTCACTCCTCTTTCCAGTAATAGCTCCGAAATGGATGAGAAAGGATCTCACCTCGCAGATGTTCAGATCTCATCTAGTGAAAACAGGGCTGGTAAGTACTACAGTAAGATACGGAGCCTCTCCGCACTTACCTGAGAGCAGGCCTAGGGGGAGTTACTTCTGACTAAGCATGTTTGTGGTTGCACTGTCACATTTCATTCAAAACACTTGTACAAGCCACAGTGATGCTTCCCCAGCCTTTTTTGATTGATCTGAAAGGATAAGTATTAGAACCCACCTACTCCTGTAGCAGAAAAGAGATGTGTTCTTGGTCTTAAAAGTCAGAAGTTAGTTTCAGCAGACATACTTGATGTATCTGTTGCTGGACTGAAATGTTTGAATGCTGCACATACATTAATGTCCTGCACATTCAAAAGTGGAGTAAGGGAGAAAACTAAGCAGTGAAACAGAATCTTTTAAAATGAGAAGCTATTCAGTGATTGAATTTCTTCTCATTTCAATCTGTAGAGCTGTGAGACTCTTCTTTTCTGTTGGAGAGATGGAGTTGGGTGGGTTTAGCATGTCTAGAGCTCCTTGATACTACAAATGGAACCAAAATACTATTCTTTCCTATAGTTTGGTGTGTTTTGATAAGGCCTCATGTTCTTCCTCTTAGTTTCACAGGCCTTTTTCAGCAGAATTAATATTAATTTTGTCAAACTGTACTCGCAGTTTAGAAAAAAATGACTCCAGCTTTTTTAAATCCTAACCTCCAAAGCTTGGAAGGTTTTAAAATGAAGTGGCAGTGTTTGATTTTCTTTCTCTTAATTTTCCTTCAGCATGTCTTCCCAGCTAAACTATTTCAAAAATTCTTAATTTCATTTTCAAAACCTTTGCTTGTTCAGTAGTTTTATCTATTTTTTCTGAACAGATATTATTACAGATCTCGAACAGAGCTCAACCTATATATGTTGACTGCAATTTAATCTAATTGTACTATTGATAAGAACTGAACAGGTGTGTTCAAATTACAAGCACCAAGACTAATTGTTTAATAGTATATGCACTTTCCTTGCTAATGTTAAATTTTTCTGTTTACATTTCAGTTCAAGATGATGTTCCAAGCAGTTCTGGACTCATTGGGGGAGCTCAGCCACCTAGTGTGTCAGCTAGTTCTGGGCTTGTAGGAGCAATGCAGCCAACTAGTGTCTCAAGTAGTTCTGGGCTTGTACAGCCACCCAGTGTCTCAAGCAGCTCTGGACTTTTGACAAGAGTGCAACCATCTGGCACTTCAAACAGTTCTGGGCTCCTGACTGGTGTTCAGCCTCCAAGTGTCTCAAGCAGCTCTGGACTGTTGACAGGACTCCAGCCCATGAGTGTCTCGAGCAGCTCCAGCCTTCTAATGGGACTTCAGCCACCCATCGTGTCAAGTAACTCTGGGCTTTTGTCAGGAGTCCAGCCACCCATAGTGTCAAGTACTTCTGGGCTTTTGACAGCACTTCAACCACCAATTGTGTCAAGCAACTCTGGCCTTCTGGGATTACCACCACCAATTTCAAGTAGTTCTGGACTGCTAGGATTACCACCTCCAAATATTACCAGTGGTTCTGGACTTCTGGGGTTACAGCCACCCACAGGAATTCAAACTGTTCCCCATTTATCTCTTGCTAGTCAAAGGCTGCCTGGAATGCCTCTAGTAGATATCCGCTCAGGACTAATGCCACAGCCACCTGGGCCAAGATTTCCATTACTACAGCCTGGAATGTTACCACAGCGTAGTATTCCTCCTCCAGGTATCCTTGACCCATCCCTTCCTCCACCAAGAGCTCCTTTCCTTTCTGGAGACCTTTTTACTCAAACGGAGAGGCCATTTGGTAATTCTAGTAGGCAAAGTGTTGACAATATTTCTAATCCAGATAAAAGATTACCACTTGGAGATGACAGCATTCAGCAAGAGGGAGATAGAGACTACCGCTTTCCTCCAGTGGAAAATAGAGACAACCTTAATCGGTCGTCATCAGGAGATATTAGGGATTCTGTTGGTAGGCCACCATTAGATCCAAGAGAGAGTCTAGGAAGACCTCCAGTAGATGGTCGAGAACATCTTGGCAGGCCACACATAGATTTAAGAGAGAACTTTGGAAGATCAGCTATGGATAACCTCAGTAGGAGAGATCATTTTGCTTTCAATTCAGATAAGCATTGGGGTCAAAGAGGAGATTATGATGAGAGAGAGCGTCATGCTTTTCCTGTGTATGGTGGTCTTAAAGGCTTCCAGGAAGATAGAGAGAGGTATCGACAAACAAATTTTAGATTTGAAACACGAAGCAGTCCTAGCTGGAACAGGGGAATTGAACAAGATGCTCACAGAGACTTTGATGACCGCCGTAGACCATGGGAAAGACAGAGGGACAGGGATGACAGAGATTTTACTTTTAGTAGAGAACTTAATGGAAACAGATTTGGGAGAGAAAGAATACAGAACAACTGGATACCCCCTCCACATCCAAGAGTATTTGAATATTTTGAAGGTGGCACTTCTCAAGAAAAAGCTGACAGTATGCCACAAATTAATGGTGAAAACACAGAGACCGAAAGTCAGCCGTCTGCTGTGGAAGTACAGGATGAATCGGAACTGTATGAAAAGCTGACAACTTCAGGTGACACAAAAAAAGAGAAGAGTGACACAGAAGCTGAATTAGAAAGTGAACCAGTGGTAGAAAGCACAGAAACTGAGGGGACATAATCATCACTCAGTAGGTAAAAAGATACCTTTTGTAAAGTTGTCATCTCTCTCTGTAATAGATGAATGGCTGACTGGACCTTAGTAGTTCACTTTTGTCTGCCAGAATTAAGTTAATCTGATGTTCATGTTCATCTTTCACTTAAATAGCTGTACGACTGACTTGTATAGAATATTGTTCTTAATTTGAACATGGTAGGTAACCTTTCTTTTCTTTTCTTTTTAAATTTTCTGACATACTTGCCCCGCTTGCTTTTACTTCACAAGGATAAATAACAGCTTGTCAGACAAAGACTTCCTATGGAAGAAATGGAAATTTTTAGATCTTGCTATTAGGTTGGCCATAGAAATTGTTATACTTGAAGAAGGGTGCTGGTGTATCTTGTCCAGATTTTTAGGCTGCTGCAGAATTTTAAAGTATAGGCAGAGCTGTGATCCTGTATGTTCCTGCAGTTTAGCCAATGGAAAAAAAACAAAGAAAGAAACAAAGAAAGGAGCATAAATAATACAGAGATGGTGTTTTCTTGAAATTTCTGCATTATAGTCTCTGTTTTTCAAAATAAGTGTCCGTGATTTGTTCCTCGTACTGCAGTGGGTTAAAAAAAATGAAAATTAACATACGTTTTAATGTTTTTTTTTAGATGCCAATAAAGCATTATTTGTTTGATAAGCATTCTAGGTATTGTATTTTTTATATACAATTATAAAATCCTGGATGAACTGTGCTTTGGCTAATTGTTGCAAAAGGTTTATAGTACTCTTGTGAGACCAGTGCAACAATTAAAATATGCTAGAAAAGCATATTCCTTTCTACTAAAACAAGAAAAAAGAAAAATCATGGAAACACGTTAGTTTGTGTGTAACATATGTATGTAAATATTTGTGTAAAACTGTATGTAGATACCACTGTTTCTGTGTGTGATAGTGTATGTGCACACACTCACAGAATAATGTAGACAGTTAAATAAAGCTGAAATGGAATTAGGTCATAAAATGAAATTTTGTCTTCACCTTCTTCAGGTAGCAAGTAAGCTATAGAGGCTGATATAACTGATTAAATCAATATTTGCCCTTCTGAATTCGTATTGCTTTAGAAAGTGGAGTCTTGTATGCTCTGAAGAGTATACACTAAGGCTTTAGGTCTGTTGGTTTTTTAAGTGTGAATATGTATGAAGTGATTATTGAAGCAAATGTTTGAATTATTCTTTTTTTTTTTTTTGTAATACTTCCAAGTGTTCTGAATAGAAAGTGGTAGCATTAAAATACTTTGTGATTATTTGCTTGCAGTGAATATCTGGTCCACAGTTACTGTCCAAACCATATTGAGTCATTTGATCACCAAAACACTTTGCCCTAAAATTAACAACTGTTCATTTAGGTACTCAGGAGTTTAAGATACTTGGGCTGCAGTTCTGTGCTTGCTTACTGGACGGTGAAGTTTCATTGAGCTCAGTGAGACTTACTTTAGAGTATACATGCATAGGATTACTGTGTTACTGAAATAAATTGGCTATATAGTTAAGTGACACAATCCTGATCTGTTTTGAATTTAACTTTTTTATATCGCGCTTGAAGGGAAAAAAAAAAGATGTCTAGTTTCCAAAGCCCCTATTTTGGGTGCTGGCATGTACAAATTTATAATTTTACAGTGTGCAGTTTAGTTTCTAAAAAATTGATATAATTACTTAAACTTCAACCCTTTGTGATAAAGCCTGAAAAATCAATATTGATCATCTGTTTGACTTGTTGGCAGCATGCAGTCATTTGGACCTTCTTTTTTGATGCATTGTTTTTGATGCTTGTAGGGGAATCCAGTAATAGCAGAGTGTATGCTCTGATAAGTAACTTTATGTAGAAAAGAGCTTTTTGGGGGGTTCAAAGAAAAAAATACTTTGTTTCAAAAGCCAGTGATTTATTAGATTTAAAATTAATTTTTTAATCATAAGTTGAAGGATTTGAAAAGCCACAAAGAATCATGCTTAACTGTAAACATAGCCAGTAATATGAAGGTACTTTTTATTGCAGAGAAATTTAGTAATCATTGTTTGAAAGGGTGCCTCAATTCACGGTTACCTTACTGCTTTTGATTATTGTGTGCTTCATTCTTAAACAGTATCTGGTGCACTGTTGCCTGTTGGTAGAGATGAAATAACATAAACCAAACAATGATGATGGTCTGACTGTTAGAGTGGATTCAGATCACTAGATCACCATCTTCAAATTATAGCAGAGTAATTGAGTCATATCACTGCTTTGTATTTACCAGTGGGATCCAGGAGTCATACCTGGATTTTTTTTTATGGCCTAATTGGATGTAATGTAATAGGCTGAATCTTTGAACAGCCCTATTTTGGGGGAGAGTTTTTAGATAATTCAACTAGAAATGATGTTCTTCAGCTCAGTTAAGACATTTGTGTTGAGTTGCATTCTCGGTATAAAGTTTGGCCAAAGTAGCTGTGTTAAATAATTCTGCAAGTCTTTAATTGCTGCAGTATTTAAGGTAGTGCCTGTTGGTGTCACTATATTGTGAAAGAACCAATCTTGTAGTTGTAGAATTTATGCATTTTAAATTTTAAAAAGCATGTTCAATAATACAATTTCTTACATACTGGGATATTTTGGATAGGAATTAAACAGGCTAAGGGTCAGAATAGTACCAACAGATACATCTTTCACCTGTGGAGGGACGAGATGGGGACTGCAGCTCTCATAGTGGCTAACCTCCATAGAGTGAAAGCTACAATTATCAATAGCCCATTTGAGATAGTAATTATGAGATCCATAAATGGTATGGGTTGGCTAACCCATAGCTACTCCTTTCCGTTTAGAAAAACCTACTTGGGATGCACAGCTGTGTGTGTAAGGAGTTAATTAGATTCTCTTCCCATATAACTCCAAGATTGGTGGTTGGAGATATTACAAATAGCTACCAGGCTTAAAAGTCTGGCTAAGTGCTATCCCCCCCATTTACCTTAACAAGCCTGAGATGGGGAAGGAGAGGATACATCAGCTCCTTCATGCCTACCTGACTACATTTAGGATTACATTGTAAGAAATTATGATTTCTCAGCCATAAAGAAAACTTTAGTATAGGTTAAAGTTAAATTAAGCTGAATTTTTTCACACACTTGAAATAGGATTGAAATGTAGGACCAAAGTCTTCTGCATCTTCTGCCTGATTGAATACGTTTATTTTTTATTCAGCTGGAATTGATAGCTTTAAGAAGAGCTGATGATTTGATCACAGCTTGGACTAAAAAAATTAAGCCAGATTAGGTAATATTGTGGAAATTCTGCTGGAGATGCTTCTCTTTCTGTCCCAGATCTTGTGAAAAATAAACCTTTTCTTTCTGTTTTCTTCTAACACCTAGCAATTTCACGGTAAATGCAAAAATATCTGCTAAGAGCTTGGTTCTAGCTGCAGGAACTATCGGTGTCTCAAGCAGCTTGCAGTGCTCAGTTGAACCTTAAGTCTGTATTTTCCACTGATGGCATAATGGTTTATATCATGAGTGGTAATGTGTTAATTTTTGAGGCTGATTTGATTGTGGTGTATTTTTCTACAAGGGAATGCATTCCAGGTTCCTGAATTCATAGAAGAAACCTTACACACAAATTTAGTTGATAATTTAAATTATTGTGCTATTAATCTAATAGAATGGCAGTCCTACATGAAGATCCATTAAATGTTAAGTTGTGTCACTCTGTTCAAGAGAAGCTAACTAATGACCATGAATGTGAATTGAGTGTGAAATACTCTGCATTTCTTTAGAAATTAAATTGATAACTGAAATTCTTTTATTTAAAACTGCTTCAGCCTCAGTAGCCACATTTCAACATGCATACCTCTGGCACCTTACTGTCAGTTCTGATTGCACTGCAATATGTAAAGTTGTAGTAATCAGAAAAAACAGTATGGAGTTTCTATAATTCATATATAACCACAGATACTTGTAAATACTTTCATCAGTAATGTACATTTCCAAAGTGTATTCTTCACTGTAAAACTCTGAAGTCTCTTTTAAAAATCCATTGATTTTTAAAACTATGTATTTGATTTTAGGCATTAATTAGATTAATTCACAAATCTCTCATTTATTAATGATTTTCTTTTTTTTAATTACTAGTAAGATAGATAGTGTTCTTATAGCCTGATCAAATACAGATTTACTTAAGTCTGACTCTAGTGACTTCAGTGGGGCATGTATAGAATTGCAACCTTGAAATACTGTGAAATTTGAGCCCAGAAACTACGCTTACTTGCTTTTTGATCAAACTGTCTTCGTTTTGTTTGTGGAATGCTCCTGACAACTTTTTGCAGCTTTTTAATAGTAATTCTCTACAAAAAATGAATTTTTCCAGAAATTTTGAAACTGATAGTCTGTTGTGACTGTATATGTGCCATTTCTCAAGTGAGGAAGATCTATAACTTGGCAAGCCACTGACATACCATCCAAGATTTTTCAAATTTCTCATAATCTGAAAATTGTGTTCTTCTGCCTTAGCTTTCTCTAATTTAGTCTTGTTTACTTCCCTTAGTTACAAACTTTCTGTGTGCTCTAAAAAGTTTCAAATATAAGACCTGCAACATTCATCATTTAACAAAATGTAATCTCTCATCCTTCCCCCACCCTTAACTTAGTCAAGCTATTCAGCATAATTATGTGTAAGGGTTGTGCAGCCAAGTATTGTAAGATATGGCCAACCATGGAAAACTTGAAAAGAGTCTAAAATGACAACATTCTCCTGTGAGCACAGTACATCCTATGAGTGTTTGAAGTACTCTGTTTTTCTTGTCACAGTTCAGTTCTTCAGTCCTACTACAAGGCTTCTTGGAGTCTTCCTGTAGAATGGATGGATGGAATTTTCACAGTACCAATGTTAGAGTTAAAAACTGGTCTGAACACTTTAATGTCATGTTTTGCATTTCTCTTCCTTTCTTCTTTGGCTGCAAAGGAATGTGTAGAACAGCCAAAGATCTAAACAGTTACCAAGAGGGTGACACCAGGGACATGGAGAGGAAAAGTGCATCATACTGTTTGGATCACATGATTCTGGATTTTAAAAAATGCATACTGGTGGTCCATGCCTTACCAACTTTCCATTTGGTGGAGCATTTACAGGTGGTTCGCTTCCTGGGGTTGAGAAGTGTTGTCACTGCCCCACAAGGCTGCACGTGATGAAAAGATGGAATACTGAATGAATGAGGACTGCTTTGATATTTTACTAACCTTTCTAATGACCTGGAGAAATATTTCTAAAATCATCTAGAAGAGTATCATAACTTAACAGTACTGTTGTAAATTGAATGTATCTGCAAAAAGTTTTGTATCTGTCTGCATTTAAGCAAACTTTTATTAACTGAAAGGAGTATTAAAAGGCAGGCTTGATAATGTGGACTTCAGGTTTTTTTTGCAAAAAGGGAATTATGAAGCGAGAGCATGTGGATTTAATTTCTAAGCTGAAAAATGTATTATTGCATGCAAAAAATAGAAAGTTCAAAATCCTGTTACAGATCTTTACAGGGAGAAGGAAACAGTAGCTATATAGTGCATATTAAAATATCGACATTAAGGGCATCTAGTATTTTCTGCTTTTGATGAACTATCATTTGTCATTGCATTTTTACAAGCAAAGTCTTGAGTTTGAGATCAGAATATTTGAAAGGAAAGGTTCTTGAGTTCATCATATATTGACTGGAGGTACTGTGTAATGCACTCTAGATCAGTAGCTAGAAGTATTAGGTTTGATCAAGGGAAACTGCAGCTTTACATTTTCTCTTGACTGTTAACATAATTGGACAAATCATTACGTTTCAGGCTTAGTCCGTATTCTTTTAAGGACAAAATACAGCCTAAACACCCTCAGAGCATCAGATCCTGTCTAACCATGGATGTTAAGCATGGTCAGCCAGATCAGTGTTTGGATGAGAAGATTACCAAAGAATCCTAAATGCTGTAGGCTATAATCAGAGAAAGGAACTGGCAAAACCATTTGTGTATTCCTTGCCTAAGAAAACCATATGAAATTCATGAGGTCACTATAAGTCAACAGGTAATTTGAAGGCACATACACACACACACTCTCCAAAACTTACTCAAGGAACAATGACATAACAAATGTGACAATAACTTCTTTTAAAAAATATATATTTCAAACTATATCCGTTTGTGTAATTTTAACACAATACATTCTAGGTTGTGGAAATGTTTATAATGAATTAGTCTGTAGATTTTGTGTGTAGGGAGGTAAATAATGCTTTCAATACCTGCGCTTTTGAACACAGTGTGACTTTCCTCTAGCTGTTTTGAAAGGTTAAACTGACATTTAGACTCCCAGTCTTGTTATATTTCCTCACAGAAGCTAAAGAGTCGTTGTTCCTTTATTTAATTTACATGGGATCGAAGACAGCATGCAATATTTTGCAAGCATACTACAGTTAAAAAACTGTTAATAACAAAAGTTAAAACACAATTAAACTAAATTTCTGTTTTAAAAATATAAGTTAAAACAGCATTAAAAGATACTTTAAAAATAGTAAAATAAAAAAGTGCTGTTTTAATAATGAATGCAGGGCATATTTCTGGAACTGGTAGATTTTCCTGAAAACACATGTGGGTGAAGACCATTGTAGTTACAAAAGGAAGGAAAAAAAACAACTTCTTCCATCTCAGTAATTTTTGATGTTCTTTTAAATAAAGTTCTTTTGGGGCACTCAAAATAGAATATCAGAGCAGGCTGATACCAGCCTCCTTTGTTGTTGCTGTGATAGCCAAAAAATGAGGGCCTCTGCTATGTGTGAAGGCTCTTCGTGTGTTCAAGAACCTTGAAATATTGGTTTCTGATGAAATAGAGAGGTTGTACATGTAGATGCTGTCTGTCAGAAGAGAGGGGAGAGGAAGGAGGTGGGGCAGTTTGTCCCTTCAGCATGAACTTCAATATGAATTCAAGTTAACAAGCTGAATAGAATCTTTGAGGTAGAGAGCCTTTTAAGAGCAACACTGCCTTAATGCTACAAAATGCATCCCATTTAGTGTAAAAATAACCAGTTGTAATTTTAATAAAATACTTCTAAATTTATACCAAGTAAACCTGTATTTATATTATAAATGTTAAGGATTTAATTAAAGGTAATGAGTTGTAAAACTGATTTCTCACAGATATGAGAGTTCTAATATATGCTTGAAAGGAAACATGACAAAATCTGGTGGGGTTACACATTATATGCAGAAGATAAATCATTGTCATTACATGCACAAGGTATTTTTTCAAGAGGGTGAGTGGAAAAAAATCCCTCAAATATATAGGTTTTTTGTTTTGTTTTGTTTTCTCTTTTTTAAATTTCTGGTTACTTTTTAAATCTGTTATGTGGTGGGAATTTATGTTCCTAACATGTAAATTCAATAAGATCAAATAGACCTTAGTTCCACTTTAATCCATGTTAACTAAAATATTATCATATCTATTAAAATGAGTGCATATACCGTGGCTCCTCGACTGTCGTGAGGGTTTGAGGTGCAGAACCCTCACAAAAGTAAAACAAAAAACCTGTGACTAACTACTCCCCCGCCCAAGTGAGCACTTCCCCTTCTATTCCTTTCCAGGGCTCCCCTCACCCATTTGCTTTTATTTTGCCCAGGCGTGCTGCCTTCCAAGCATCCCCAGGCAATAGGCAAATGAGTAGGAGGGGGCAGCCACATGCCTCTGTCCCATTCACTTGCATTTTGCCCATGCGCGCTGCAAGCAAACGGGAGGGGTAGCAACATGACCAGAGAAGGCATATGCCCTGGGGTGCTCCCTGCTATTTGCTTGCCTTTTGTCCTGGTCCATATAAGGAAGACATCTGTGCCTTTTGCCCTAGGAAGAAGACAGGAGAATGAGAGGGGAGAAAAGGGGAAGCAGGCGAGCGCCTCAAAAATAATCAAGTTTGCTAAGATCGAACTTGCAAATGTGGAGGAAGGACTGTATTTCAGTGAATATTTTATGTGTATTGTCAGTCTTGTAGGGATGGGGGGGTGATGGGGTGGTTTTCCTCGGCAGCAATTTTGGGGGGGCATTCCAGCTTGTAGCCATGCCCCCGTTCACCGCAGCCATGCCCCCACACACTGTAGCCATGCCTCATGTACTGTGGCCATGCCGTCATGCCGTAGGCCCATCCCCGCTCGTCCCCCCTCCACAGACACTCCAAGCTCCGCCAGTGTGTATAGCTTCCAACCAGTGATACGAATTTTATTATAGAACAAGCAGAGATAGACCTGACTAGGAGCTAGGTACAAAGAGTAAGAACACAAACAGCACCTGTAGCACATAGGTGCCCATCCTTTCTGCCTTTTAGTAGTTTGATCAGAATAAAGCTACAGGATATTGTCAGCCCAAGTGATATTGAGTCCTTGTTGCCCATAGAGCTATCAAAAAAGAATAGACCTGTGTTGAAAGAAGCCCTTACAAAACAATGCTATGGAATATGAATACACCAAGTGTGGGATAAAGTTTGACTTCAGAAGGTAGGGAATTTCTCAGAGGTGAATCAGAGAGGAAGTACAATGGTGGAGATGAAAATTAGAAACAGAAGAAAATTCTTACCTATTGCTTTGTCAAAGACAGAACTGTTCTAGTGTTCTTGCAGTTGGGAAAAAACAATGGAGGAAAGGATTCAGGGATACGAACAATGAGTGAAATTATTTTTGCGTCTCAGGATTCTCCCCTCACCACTAATCCTAAACAGCTCATGTTACCAGGGCCAAAAGGAGTGGAGCAAAAGACACCAGATCCAGTTCTTTCCCAGTCCTTTGAGTCTTCAGAGCAAAGGAAGTAGAGTTCAGTCAGAGAGAAGTAGTACACATACTGTGTTAACTTGTTGCTAACACTAAAGAGCAGGTATTTTAAGGGTAGACTGGTGACCTGTTCTGGTCTGGTTTTTTGCAGATATGACATGTTATCTTGCAGTTCTGAACTTTGCCAAGAGCCAAATATGTTTACCTTATATCTGTCCAGGTCCCAGGGTAATAATTATTTCTAACAGTGACTCTCATCAGCAAACATTAGTGAGGAGGATTCCTGGATTTATGCCAGTTACTCCTGGTCTTTCCTTTTCGTTATTCGGACTAATAGTGTAAGATGTTTGACCAAGATTCACATGAATGGGAAAAAAATCCATCCCAGTTCATGTGTTATGTAATGGTGTAACACAAATATTAGAGGTGATGTGCTAGTCCAACCTTGCTCCATCATTTTTGTTGCCCTCCACATTGAGGATAACTATGAAAGGAAGAGCCTCCTCTACGCACAGAGATTCCATGATGTTGATTGCTGTTTACCAATACCAAAATACCTGAATATGACTTCCTTCAGTCTTTGTTTACATGACTGGGTTCAACAGCTCTTGAGAAAGCTATTGGAGTACTTTTATATATTGATGTACAGCTATTTAATGTGGACTGCTTTCAGACTTCCTCATATTCTGGATAGAAATACTTGAAATCAAAGGGACTTAAGTTTGTTGTTTCAGTGGCGCTACTCTCAGCCTCAGAGAGAGGGAAAAGCAAACCCCCTCTGAAAAAATTCTGCCAAGAAAACCTTGTAATAGATTCACCTTAGGATCACCATAAGTTATTTGAAATTATTTGAAGGCACACAGCAACAACAGGCTAAGTGTAACTGTTTCTTTAGATCTAGAGAAAACACTTTAATAGTTATACTACCTCTAATATACTGACTTCAAAATTTAGAATAAATTTTCAAAAACAGTCCTGAATATTCTTGTGATTATCAAAGCTGTTAGTACCAAGTCATTGGAAATAAGGCAGTAATTCAACCCAGTATGATAGTTCTTAATTTTCTTGAAATACTATTTTTATGTGAAAGAAAGTGACTCTCTTACCACACTACAGTTCATTTTATCCCTGATGCATGACAGGGAAGCTTTTGATGACAAGGATGTACAAAATCCTTATTCTGATGAATAATAGTGAGATGTTTATTAAAATGGTGATATCAGTTGCTACAGAGATAATGGAGATCTGTGCTTAGTGGAGTGTGAGGAGTGTAGCTGTGGCAAAGGCAAAATGAGGGCATTTTGAGACCCCCCCAATAATAATCCTGTCCCCCAGTATAATTTTTCTTCAGTCCCCAAATTTTTAGCATTGCAGTAACTTAAAACTTCAGTTGAGCATTTAGAAATATAGTTTAGGAATCCAATTAAAAAGTACAGGCAAAGTTAAGAAGAGAATGCAAATATAGCAAATATGATAGTTCTAGGTGTGAATGCTTTGTCATGTCATAGAATAATAGAGCTGGAGGAGACCATGAGGGCCACTGAGTCCAACCCCCTGCCATGCAGAAGTACACAATCAAAGCATGCCTGACAGATGGCTGTCCAGCCTCCATTAAAAAACTTTCAAAGGAGGAGATTCCACTACTCTCCCAGGCGGCATATTCCACTGTTGAACTGCTCTTACTGTCAGGAAGTTCTTCCTAATATTTAGGTGGAATCTCTTTTCCTGAAATTTGAAGCCATTGCTCCATGTCCTCATCTCTGGAGCAACAGAAAACAAGCTTGCTCCAACATCTCTTGAATATTTAAACGTAGCTGTCATATCACCTCTTAACCTTCTCTTCTCCAGGTTAAACATACCCAACTCCCTAAGCCACTCCTCACAGGGCATGGTTTTCAGATCTTTTACCATTTTGGTCATGCTCCTCTGAACATGTTCCTGCTTTTCAATATCCTGCTTGAATTGTGGTGCCCAGAACTGAACACAGTATTTCAGGTGAAGTCCAACCAAAACAGAATAGAGTGGTACTGTTAGTTCCCTTGACCTAGAAACTATACTCCTATTGATGCAGACTAGAATTGCATTGAGTTTGTAAGCTGCCACATCATACTGCTGACTCCTGTTCAGCTTGTAGCCTGCTAAGACTTCTGGGTTCCTCTCACTTGTCTATGGTCAAGCCAGGTGTTACCCATCTTATATCTGTGCATTTCATTTTTTTTCTGCCCAATTGTAGTACTGTACATTTCTCCTTGTTGAAAACCATTTTGTTAGTTTTGGCCCAGCTCTCTCTGTTAAGGTCATTTTGAATTCTGATCCTGTTCTTTGGGGTATTAGCTACCCCTTGTACTTTGGTGTCATCTGCAGATTTGATAAGTGTGCCCTTTATTCCTTCATTCAAGTCATTGATAAAGAGATTGAATAGCAATGGACCCAGGATAGAACACCACTAGTCACTTCTCTCGGGGATGAAGAGGAGCCACTGCTAAGCGTTCTTTGGGTTTTGCCAGTAAACCCATTACAAATCTATCTAACAGTGCAGTGTATAGCCCAGTTTTTACTAGCTTGTTTGCAAGAATATCGTGGAGGAAGAGGCCTCACTAAAGTCAAGATATGCTGTATTAACACCATTCCTTTCATCTACCAAGTTAATAACTCAATAGATAGGTAGGTAGGTAGGTAGGTAGGTAGAAATATATAGATAATATAAAAAGAGATCAGATTAGTCTGTCATGACTTGTCTTTGAGAAACCTGTGTTGACTTCTAGTGATCATGACATTCCTTTTTAAGTGCTTTCAGAGTGTCTCTTTAATGTTTTGCACTAGAATCATTCCTGGTATTAATGTCAGCTTGACTAGGTGATAAATGTTTGGGTCCTTTTTCTTTTCTTTTTCCTTTTTGAAGGTGGGGGCAACATTTGCCTTTCTCCAGTTTGCTGGAACTTCTCCTGTTCTCCAGGAACTCTTGAAGATTGTTGCCAGTAGTTCTAGTTCTTTTAATACCCTTGGATGTAGTTCATCTGGCCCTGGAGGCTTGAATTCATTTAGAGTAAACAGGTATTGAGCCAGCATGGTGTAGTGGTTTGAGCATTGGACTACAACCTTGGAGACCAGGGTTTGAGTCCGTGCTTGGCCATGGAAACACACTGAGTGACCATCAGTGTATCACACACACTCAGCGCCAGAAAATCCTGTGACATTTTTGCCTTTGGGTTACCATAAGTCATAGCAACTTGAAGGCACACAACAACAACAACCAGCCAGATATTATCTGTACTACCTCTATCTACACTGTGCTGCATTCCCTTAGTATGTCATCTGCTCCATTTTCCCTAGGTTGGGCACTGCTTTCCTTTTAGGAGAATCCAAGGCAAAGAAGGCGTTGAGTAGTTCTGCGTTTTCTATGTCCCCTTTTAGCAATTTGCCATCATCCTCAGATAGTGGCCCTACCATTTTGTTTTTCTTCCTTTTGTTACGGATATAATATTATTCTATTGTTTTTAACCTTTTCTGACTTCCTTTTGCTCTGGACATGCTGGCTATTCATTTGAATTCTTCTTTCCCCCTTTTTGCATATCTTGGACATGCCCCTTTTAAATCTTAGCTCAGTTGAAAGTTCTTTAGACATCCATCCTGGATTTTATAGACACCTCCCATTTTTATTATTCCTTGGAATTGTTAGAAATTGTACTTTCAGTATCTTACTTTTAAGAAACTACCATCCATCATGAACTCCCTTCTCTTTTACTATTCCTGACTATAGGATGACTCCCAGTATTCCCCTAAGTTAACTGAAATCAGCTTACTGAAAATTTAAAATGTGTGTCTACCTATGCATGGCTTCCCCCTTTCTGATGTATAAATAGTGGCCAGTTCCCACCACATTAACCAGGTTATCATTGTTGATTAGGATCAGATCTAAAATAGCTGTTCTCCTTGTTCCCTCTTCCACCTTCTTGACAATGAAATTGCTGGCAGGGCAAGTGAGGAATTTGTTGGACCTGATACTCTAGCAAGAACAAAAACACAGCACAGCTGTTGCAGGTGACTGCAGTAGTTCCCACGACATCTATATTCAGTAGTCCTAAATAGACACTGAAACAGAGTTCTGGGTCTCCTCCTTCAAAGGTCAATGCAAAACACTTCTTCACTCTTTTCTTTGTTCTCTCCATAAACTTCACAACAGTTTGCTTCTCCTTATATCCAGAAAGTATTTATTGACCCCTAGAAGTTTAATGGATTTTTTGGTGCTCTTGAAGAGCTTTTCTTGATAGGCAGTCTCCTAACTGCCGCAGAGAGAATCTCCAGCAGATCACAAGAGAAGTGAGAGTCTGAAAAGACTTGTTTGGGTTTACTGTGGGTAATAAAACTGAAAATTTAGAGAGACACTCTCAGTTACCTACTCCTTTTCATGGAATATTGTTGCTAGAGAATGAAGTTTTTTAAAAAACGTAGTTGAATTTGAAGTGAATTCCCACTTCAGCCACACGTTGCAGATCTTTGCCTCAGGGAGACAATACATCTCACAAGATGGAGATACATAGCCTCTCCTGCAGACTTTTCTGCATTGTACAAACAGCATGTGCTTCTAGTGGCTAAAACTGATCAACAACAGTATAATCTTATGTGCATCTAATTATGCATTAGTTCCATTGAGGGTTACTCTGAAGCGAATGGGTAGAAGATTGCAACCTAAAGCCACCAGGGATTATTGCCATCTAAATTTATATTGAGATAGTTTTTGTTTCTGAGTTGCACTGTTGTTTTCTGACTGCAATTTTTATTTTAGGAAAATACAAATAGGAATCTACTTCATTCCCCCATTACACTGTATCGCCAACCCTTAACTGAGACTACTCTAGTCAGTGTGGAATTAGAATTCAGATTTGCAAATGGGTGGGCAGTTGATTTCAGAAACAAAGATAGGGGATTTTTTCCCCTCCTTTCTGAAATCTCTTTATCAAGGGGCTTTTTAATTTCATCATATATATCTGCCCAACCCTAATTTATATTCCCAGGAAGCTACAGGCTGAAGTAATCCATTTTCCCTCTATTCAGTTCTTCCTCTCTTTCTTCCCCTTTAACTTACTTCTACAACATTCTAGAAGTCTTGAAAGGCACTGAGTAGAAATTCTTGCCAGACTTTTTTTTTTATGATATTTTACTTTCCAAAACTGTATACATCTATGTAGGCGAGAACTACCTTGGTCACACAGAAACTATTACCTTCACTTCAGGTGCCTTCATTTTGCTTCCTGGCTGACAAACACAGGAGCAGGCAAGTTCCATACCAGAAGGAAAAAAAATGAGATTCAGCAAGTTACAACGTATTTCCAGCCCGTAACGAGTGTTTCTATCCAGAGTTTTTTTCACCTAATTTACAATCAGATCTCTGTATCCATGTGTTCTGCCTCCACGGATTCAACCAACCACAGCTCAAAAATTCTTGGGAAAATATTCAAAAAGCAAACCTTGATTTTGCCTTGCACCAGGCATTACAATGATGTGTAGCCATACCCTGCTCTAAACCCCCACCATTTCACTGATCCTCAGGCTCTGTCCAGCACTTGTTTAAATTCTTTGCTATTTTATATAAGGCAAACCATTTTACTGCACCAGTGCATATAATAGAACTTGAGCATCCATAGAGTTTGGCATTCACGGCAGGTTCTGAAAGCAAATGCCAGCGGATAGCAAGGGCTCCCTGTGTATTCTACTTTTTTTACCAAAAATTGACTGAACTGATTCACAACAAAATCAAGTAAAATGCTAGAGATAAAGCTGTTATCACAACTAGTCAGTTACTTTGTGATGTCCCATTCAAAAACACTTCCTCCATACTGGTGAAGATAGTTGAGTGATGACACTGGGTGTCACATCATCATCATGTTTGTTCTTTAATAGTGCAACTTCCACTTTCATCTGCACTATAATTTCCTCAACAATAGCCATTGGCACCACCTTTGACAATTACCTTTTTTAAAAGGCAACATTGTGGTGGTAACATTATGTTGCATGGTACTGCAAAAAGGCAGAAGAGAGATCTTTGGGAAACACTCTTATGCAGTAAATAATAACTGAATAATGATTTCCAAAACTTCCACAAGTCAGGATCGCACCATTATTGCACTGTAACAGCAATCCATTTTTATATGTAAATATTATATATTTTTGAAAATAATTGTAAGTTAGATATAACGTGTGCACACACACACACACATATATAATACATATTGCATTTAATTTATATGTATATGAACAATATTTACAAAAAAAATTAAGAGTTTCAAGAGAGTAGTGCATGGAAAACACAGAGCTATTCTCTTGGGAAGTCTTGTCTTCCCAGCCCAAATACCAGAAGCAGTCTTCAGCAACCCTGTTGGACATTTCCTTGGGAAACCTCAAGGGAGGGACAACCAGACCATACCCGCACCACGCCTGCTATTCAATCATTCTCACAATGAAGTTGTATATGACATTCGTACTCAAACCGATTACTGAACCATAACGGGAAAAGGGGTCATTAATGAATTATTTCCAGCATACACAAAAAAAATCAAAGTTTCAACAACTCTACAGCACAACAGGACCAGAAAAGTCATAAAATCATGCAATTAGGCTAATCCACTGCAATAATGGTATAATAGCATCATGTGATAAGGACCAAAAATGAGAGAGCCTAGTGTATTTTTAAAAAGAACAAATTATTGTAATTGTTTTCCTCAGATTTCATCCATTTGCCATTTATAGTTTTCTTTTATCAAAAAACCTCCCAGCAAATACTTTGGCTTTTTGCCATGGGACTACATGTTTGTCCTAGTCAATGTAACCCACTGAGGGGAAAATGTCTCATAGTGTTTGGAGGTGAATCATAGTGCAATCAAGCAGAGCTGATATGCTTTGATTGTTAGTAGATTGGCTGCATCTGGAAGGCACGTTGAAATTCTCACTGGCATTGGAAAATTCAAAAATTTTACATTAATGTCTAATGTTAATCCTCAATACCCTGGAGTTCACATAGGGATAGAAAACACCTCAGAGTTCATCCAATCCAAATTCTTGTTTTTTCCTGGTGCATGCAATTTAAAAGCCATTTCCTCAGCAACCAGCCAGTTGCTGAAAGCCTTCCTGGTAAAACAGTTATTGCCTGTCAGTGGTAGAATAACATGAAGGAGAAGCTTTCTTTTGATTTTGAAGCCTGGTAGGTTCATGTAATACAATACAATCTTTAAGAGAAAGCCTAGAGCCAAGTTATAAAGTGTTTTGTGCGTCAAATGAGTTCTAAGCTGGAGCCTTGTAGCATTATTTGGGGCTCACAGAAATCTTCTTTCTCACCCTCCTAAAAATTATCCTCTGCAAAATTTGAACAAATTCATGCCATGTCACTTGAAGAGGGATAATATAACTTCATAGTGTTTGTCCTTCCAATCATAATGAACAAGTCTGGAATACTGTACTGTTAAAATTGCATGGCTTACCTGCCCTCCACTGTTTGTACATTTAATTGCTAGGTACACACTGTTGGTCTACCTTTTAATTCTTTAGATCCTATGTTTTCCCTCCTTGGATCCATAAAAACATAATGAAGAAATCCATTAGAGAAGTGTGTGTCCCTTACAGTTCTAACAAATGAAGAATAGCGAAGACCAGAATTCCTGCCCTATGAACTGTGAAGTGAACCTTGAAGTTTCTTCTGTGGACAATGAATAGTTCATTTGGTATTCACTTAACTGTATGACAGCATTCTGTAGACCCTGGATAGTATATTGATTTGCAGATTACAACCTTAAGAAGAACAGCTTTCTTTTTAAGGTTGTAATCTGCAAATTAATATACTTCTTTATGTCTAGGATATCTGCCCAAGGATGTAGAAAGCATTGTTTTATTTTTGGGATGGCTCTGTTTTGCTTTCAAACTGATAAGCATTTGATCACCAAACTTCAATTTGAGAAAGAAAAAGATATTTTAATTACTTTCAATTATACCCTTTCCCCCCTATCTGTGGTACCTACAAATGATAGCATAGATTCTGTATTGATGATCTGGGGCAAATCAACTACACTGCAATGAATTGCTTGTGAATTTCCAAATAGTGTGCTATTAGAGAATTGTTAGGTTGCTGTGGAAAATAACACAATAATCAAAAGCCTTTTTGAAGAACATTAACTCTATTCTGCAAAGTTCACTTTGCTGGACAGAGACAGCTGGAGAAGTGAACTTTGCGGATAGAGATAACGTTGCTAATCAAAGTGGTGCTCCATGGACTACTGCCAGTTTGTTAGTGATCAGCTGCAATCTTCAAAGAGTTTCCAGGAAAGAAAGAAATGGTTGTAGCCTATGGACAAAAATATAGTCCCAGTCCCTGGTACATCGAAGGGGTGGGGAATCCCATTGCTGGTCCCCTACATCAGGAAGCTTGAGAAGCACTGGTCTGCCTTGACTGTCAGTGGCTCTTTACAGTGTCCAAACAGAGATCCATCACATGATTACCTTGGCTTTTCTTTAATTTTTGAGATTTGAAATACGATCCTTTTGCGTGCAGTGTTTGTGCTCTTCTGATATACAACATTTCCATATGCACCTTGTTCTGTGAAATATGCAGATCCACATGTATTGGGCTTCTTGGATTGTGAGGCATATTCAATTCGTAGCAAATCTAAGAAAACAAACCTTTCCAAGTGCCTCAGCTTTCTGAAGTTTGGGAAATGTTTTTATTCTTACATGCAGAGAAAATGCATTATGAAAGATCTACCATTTCCACTAAAGATTGTCAAGAAATGTGCAGTAGTGATTCAGGCACTAATTCATGGAAACAGGACACAATTATATCATCTATTCCATAGTCTGATCATGAGGAATGACTAATGGGAATTGTCATATTATTCTTGTATGGTGGATGTATATGCTGCAGAAGTGGATTGATAATTTTAATATATCGTTAGTAATTAAACAAAAAGGTACTTCTGTACTCTCTTTTGGTTATGTATCTGCTTCTATCAGACAGTTGTGTGCATCTGTGCAGTATTACCAAGGGCAATCTTTGCTTCTGATACTTTCTTACTGGAGCATGCCCCATCTGTTTCTCTTTGCAAAGCATCTGCTATAATTTGCTGTAATTAATGTATGCAATCATTGGGGCTGACCAACAGTGAAGGGCAATTTTTGCAAACATTTATCAGCAATTAAAAGAAGTCCCCTTTCAGTGACTGTGAGGGGTAGTATTAGAAAAGTCTAATGTGCTTATCTGTTTAGGAAGCAATGCCTTCAGCAGAAAATGACTTCAAGTATGGCTTGAAAATGATCTCAAAATCAGTTTCTTCCTTTTCAATTATTTCTGAAAAAATACATGATGTAACATTTGTGCAGAATTGCCTTCGGTGTTTTCATGAAATATTTTTGGTATGCTAAATTAGAGATCAGAGAGTCAACATGATGTAGTGATTTGAGTGTTGGACTACAACCCTTGAGACCAGAGTTTGATTCCCCACTAGGCCATGGAAGCCCACTGGGTGGCCTTGGGCATGCCATACACTCTCAGCCCCAGAAAACCCAGGGATAGAAACTACTTAAAAGCACGCAATAACAACAAAATAAAGATCTCATCTAAATAAATATTGAGAAGCAAGAAAAAAAGTTTAAAAGTTAGAAACAAAGAGGAAACCCTGTGTTCAGTTGCAGAAAAATGAGATTTTTGTATTTATATCCAAGTTGTGTTTTAAAATATAGAATATATCTTCCTTTTGGAGAGCCAGCAGGGTACAGTGTTTTGAACATTGGACTATGACCCTAGGGTTAAAATCTGCATTTGACCATGGAAACCCACTGGGTGACAAATTATATTCTCAGCCTCAGAGTGAGACAAAAGGAACCCCCCTGAACAAATCTAGCAAAGAAAAACGTATGATGGTTTCATCTTAGAGGTGCCATAAGTTGGAAGAGATTTGAAGACAGACAACAATAAAACATTCATGCAGTCTGAAAACTGTTGCCCTTGAGAGCAACCTATCAAATGTCAAAAATGACAGTCTCAGTACTATTTTTTCAAAATGTAATGAGAAGTGCAATAAGTCAGTGACAAACTTTGCCTTACACAGATGCCATCTAATGTAGGGACAGTGCTGGCTGCAGTGCATAAAAATGTACATATATCTACTTTGCAACATATACACTTAGGGTGGGATCCACTGTACTCATTCTGCTAGTGGAACTACTTCTCTCAGCAGCACCAGCAGATGGAGAGGTGATTTCCCCCAATCTCCTGCATGTCCTCAAAATCTGTTTGAAAGCAGCCTGGGAAATTCTCCAGAACAGATTTTGGCCAGCACAGAGTGCTGCTGTAAGTCTTATCAAACTAACAGGCATCAACTAATGCAATACTAAGTTTAAGTGAACGTGAGACATTGGAGCCGTGATATTAATATATTTATTATTGCTATGGTAAATGCTCTGAAGAATGCAATTAACTACACACAAATTAATAGACTTCAGAAAAAGATTAAGAAAAATAACCTTAGTTTGATTATAGCTTTTTCCCAGTCCCCTAAAAAACAGAGAGTACCAAGCTTCTGTCTCCCAGATCCACTGTGGTTCAATTTTAGCTGTATAGCTTTCACACTCCTTAAATGATGCTTTCTTCTTCCACTAGTAGTTTTCTTTGGGAATTGGGAGGACTTTCCTTAGAATATCTTCTAGTAAATTGGCACATTTTTTTTTAGGCCTTAGCTTTCTTTTCCCAATTTAGATCAGAAATCAGGATTATGCCAGCCTCAAAATGTTGTTGAACTGCAGTTCCCAGCAGCTCCAGCCAGCACAGCTAATGGTGAGCAATGCTGGCAGTTGTGGTACAAGATCTTGAAGACCACATGATTTCTTCCCTGGTTTACACATAAAGGAGCAAACTAGAGTTCTACTTGCACAACAGGAAAATTGAGGGAGGTGGCTCCTTGTATGGGTGGAAGAATCTTCTGTGTGTGAAAGAGACTGATCCTACTGTTAAGTTCTTAAAATTTGGAATTGCAATGATTTCTTGGATAAATGCCATTTCAAAAATTCTGATAGCCTATAGTTCTGATATGCACTATGCCTCAGCTGTTTCATTCCCCTAATTTGGAACGTGATTCTGCAGATCTCTTGAAAAGAGTTTTCCACAGAGGACTAAACTTTGGAATTGGGATTGACATGACATCGCACATCACTAAACCTTGTAAGACTTCAGCTGAAGAGTGTGGATGTCAACTCAGTTTTTTTCCCCCACAGTTAATGTTTTTGGACTATGGCTTGTGATTTTGTGAATTCTTCTCACCAGTATTTATTCTCGTTCTTTCTGATTCAAATGATTTCTAATAAAACATTTTTTTAAAAAAAAATACTTCAAGTTGTTGTTTCTTATTCAAGCATGTTGCATGTTAGATAAATGATGAAGTTCATGAGGCTTCTAGAAAGGGGAGAGTGTTTTCTTATGTGTTCATATTATTACTACTACTACAAGCACTTCAAAAGAAGGATGTAGCTGATATGAAATGGGGCTAGGACCCAAAGGAAAGACTCAAAAGTGACTGAGAAGTGACTGAGAAATGCTAGTGCCAATTGTAGTATTAGTGCTAATGCTAGTGGCTGTGGTGGTCGTAGTAGCAAGAATGAATGAATGAATAAAATAGTGGAAGAGGAGAAGAGTTGAAAGCAATGATCTGTACATGCATCTGGCTTTTTCAGACCACCTCTTTACAATACAATGTTTAAGTGGAATTAATTGATTGATTATAAAGATATATATTTATTGTCTCTCAGCCCAGATTTCAAAAATTCTCTAAAAACAGATTAAAACACTCGAGGGGAAAAAACAGTTTTTAAAAATAGAATTAAAGCATCCTCCAAAGCTAACTCTTTTTTAAGGGCCAAAAACCATAGAAGACAGTACAGACTTTACTGCTTGGTAGAAGCTTAATAGAGATGGCACCAAGCTGACTTCCCTCTGGTGGATTTCAACAATTTAGGTGCTGCTACAGACAAAGCCTGATATTGTGTACTTAGCAACCTAGAATCTCATGGTGATGGACCCCTGTCGAGAATCTCAGATTCTGGGCAAGCTCACGTAAAAGATCTTTCAGATACCCTTGCCTAAACCATTTAGGGCTTTGTAGGACAAGTCCAACACCTTGAGTTGCAGTTTGAAGCACATTGTTCTAGTGTTTTTGTAAGTTGCTTTGGGTCCCATGCCAGGGGAGAAATAGGATATAAATAAAATAAGAAGCTGGTACACAAACAATACATGTTTTCTAAAGCTCATGCAAAACAACATAGATAGATGGTCTCAGATGTTCACACTAGACTAATACAATCTGACTGCTTCATTTTGTACTTGCTGTAGCTCATAAATACTTTTCAGTTGAGCCCTGTATAGAGAACTTTACTATATTCCAGTTTGTGGGTGTTTAAGGCATCAGTTAACTGTGGCAAAATCCTCCTTTTGGAGTGAATCATATGCAGGAGTTGTATATTGATCCTCAGAGCTTTTTTAGCCATGCCTTCCATATGCAACTTCTACTTCTCAAAATTCTGCTTAAAATTTAGGAGATTTCTGTGCTGCTACGCATGCAGTTGTGCAAGTGAAAAAGGAAAATGTACATTGACCTATTGAGACAACAGGCAAGGACATAAGAAAACTACCTTAGGCAAGTCATACTGTTGATCCATTTAGCTCAGTATTAACATGCTGATGCACTGATTCAGGGTTTCAGAGAGAAGCCTTCCCCAGATTGACCTGGAGATGCCATGAAATGAAACTGGCACCTTTTTCTTGAAGTGCATGTATTCGAAAAACCTTCCTCGTTATGTTTATGAGTATTGTAAGGAGGTTAATTTAGATGTCATTGATTCAGAATTCTCCTGGTATGATAGGCAGAGAATCTCTGGATTTTTTAAGCAATGCATCCATGTAATTGCTGTAAGTTATGTCAGATGATTGGATGCTTGCATCTAACTATTTCACATATTGGCTGAGACAGAATGGAACCCTACTCTTGGTATTTTCTTTTTCATTTGATATTCTTCCTCACTTATCTACTAACTTTACCTGTAAATTAAACCCTTAATTATATAATTTAATCAGATACTGAAAAAATTAAAAGCTAGCTGTTTCACCTATACTGTTTCCTATACAGTGTGTACTCAAATATTCGTAGGGCTTTCTATTTTACGTCTTGTTCCCCTTTCCTGTTGGTTTGCTCTCAGTGGCATGTAGCCAAACCTTATTGGCTCTTGTCAGCTTTCCCCAGCCTGGTGCGCTACAACACCCATCATCTCTGACCACTGGTTAGGCTTCCTGTGATTGATGTTGTTCGCAGTTGAAAGCATCTAGAGGATGCCATGTTGGGGAAAGCTGAGCTAGTGTTCTCATATTTACCATTTAATCTCTTACTGGTTAGCGTTATGCTTTGAAAGAAAGAACAGCCCTATCTGTACAAAAACATACCACAATAGCAGCAGATCAGAGAAAAAGTTATATTGAGCAACCATCAAAAAAGTCAAATGTTCTCAGTCACAATCTTATGAAATATTTCTGCCCCCCCAAAAAAAAAGTGTTCAAAAACAAGACAGGAATATAAATCTCTAAGATTTCTGGAGATTATATCTCCTGTTTAACGTGGGTGGAAAAGATTAACCCTTCTATGCCTTGATTGTAAGACTGGAGATAATTAAGTTCTCCGCCTTTTCTTGCTTTATATGTTTCAGTCTAAGCTCCTTGTAACTGTTACTGCACAGTGCTGGCAGTGAGCGATGTTAATGTCTGTTGAGACTTTGAATTAGTTTTGAAATAAGAAAACATTTTTGGTCATCCAGTCAACAGTTTAGACAGTTTCAAGCCATTAAGTCTTGGGGTATTATTTGTGGATTTGTGAAATTACACTGACAAACATTCTTAATATTCTTAAAGCAAGTGTTTCAAAGTGGCCAGGCAGCTATTTCTTTTTTTAAAAAACCAGTGAATTCTAGAAAGATTACATGTTCTATTACTACCTTCCTGCCTTTTCCCATGAAAACATAGCGAATAGCATTTTGGAAGGAAGTTAAAGCAACAGTTTTCCATTATGTACAATATGTAGAAATAGTTGAACTGCAAAATTTGCAGTTTTGGTAACAAAAGAGTTGTTGTGGTCCCTGAAATCTAAATTAGGTTATTGTGAGATTATGTGACTTACTGACAAGTAGGTTCTTGCCTATAAAATCTCACAGGACAATGTATTTGTTGCAGTTCAGTCCTGGGCATATTCACTTGGAAGTATGTCTCACTGAGTTCTTTGAAACTTTCATTCTACTAAGTGTCTTTTGGCATTTCAGTCACAGTTCTAAGATACCAGAGTTTTGCTTCTGCAATAAAATAATACCTATTTTTTCTGGATTTCCAGAAAGGAGCCTTTCTAACCTGGTTTTCCATGGTTGAGATCCTTTATTTGATAGGGCAGATCACAACATTCTGCACCTGCAGTGCTGTCTACCTGGGCATGCAAACCTGTTTGAAAAGGCAGGCGAAAGCTCCCTTAGTAACTTAGTAACTGGGAAGGGGTGTGCTCAGGAACCATTCAGCTACTGAGTAGCTCCTTGTACAATTATCCTAAGAGGCCATACATGCATGCATATCACCAACAGGACTCTGGTCTTTGTCTTCTAGTCTGTAAGTTCCATCAACTTGATCCCCCTAGTGATTAACACTGGACAATAGATGTGAGAGTGTGACTTTTTGATACTGTCAGCTATTTATGGTATCATTCTGTGTTATTTATCTGGTTTAGGCATCAAAAGGAGTTCTGGTCCTTACTGCATGGACAATCACATTAGATCTACTCCTTTCTGATTGATTTTTTCCAGTTTTTTGTTTTGTTTTGTTTTTGTTTTTTGAGCTTTCTCCTCCATTGTGACATACAACACAGTTCCATCTTATCCACTATGTTATTTCAACATCTACATGAAATTTTTGGGAAATCATTAGATATCTGGGATGAAGTGGCATTTTAATATTTAGGTGACTATCACCTTTGCCCCAGGTGACTATTTAATAAACTTTTGAATGCCTAAATTAGGTGAGCTGGTATTTGGAGGTGATTTTCAGATGGACAAGAGCAAAGAAGAGCAACAAACTGCACTAAATCCAAACAAGATGGAAGTACTGTGTTGAAATCAACCAATTTGAGCATAGGGCACGTCTGGTCATGGGGAGTTTGTATTCCCCTTGAAAAGGCCCATGCATACAGTTTGAGGGTGCTCTTGTAATGGGCATTTACTGGTGAAACGGGGCGTGCACTGGCCACAGATGCTTTTTAGAAAGGTCTATCAATTACAACCCCACCTGAAAAGCAAAGAACTTGTCCTGGTTATTCACACTCTGGAGCTGCCTTTAAAGGTGGCTCAGAAATTCAACCTGATCCAGAGCATGCCACCAATATTGGTGGGAATCTCATGTAACAATGGTACCGTTACAGTGGAACTAGCCACTAGTGTTCTTCTAAGCTCAATTTAAAACATGATGTTTTAAAGCTTTAAATCCTTAAACAGTTTGGGGCAAAGCTACTTGAAAGAGAATTGCCTTCTTCCATGTCAGCATGTCTGTGCTATGCAGTCATTAGCAGAGGCTTTTCTCTAGGGTTTAGGGTGGTAAGGTGTTTAGGGTGATAAGTACAAAGGAGAGGACATTTCTCTTTCTTTTCTATTATTTTTCTCTTGTAAACCAGCTCGAAAGAGTTTCACCCTTAAAGACAGCTTAAAGTACTTTAAAATAAAGCAATATACCATCAAAACTCTTGGGCACTACATATTTCAGAGACAACCTCCACTAATATATTTTTCTGCTTTAAAACGCTCTGTTTAGATTTCCCATCCCATTCCCAAACTAGTTTAGATCTTACATTTTTATTTCTCAGTATAGATTCTTTGATTATATATAACTCTTGAAAGAATTTTCTAAAATACTCAAAAAAATGAGTCAAAAACCTTTTCTCGAGTTTCAATAAACCCTGACAAAAAGACTCCTGGACTGAAGAGATTCTTCATGATTCAGGACTTACTCTGCACAAAATTTGCACATGGTTGTTTTGCATAAAAACTGCTGTTTTCTTTACACAGAACAACCTTTTCTGAGTGGAAACTAGTATTTCTACAAAAACATACTGTTTCCTGCACAGAAAATACTATACTTGGGGATTTACTCTGAAAAATTTGCATGTGCTTATTTTGTGCAGAAAACAGCTTTTCCTGTACAGGAGACTGCTTTTTTCCCCAAAGAAATATTATTTTTCTGTACAGAAATGCTGTTTCCTGAGCAAAAAGTCTGTTTGCAGCACAAAACAACAATGTACGAATTTTTGAGCAGAATGAATCCCAAACTGTGAATAGTCTTCAAAAGCTTCAGTTTTTGAAAATTTTCTTGAAAAGGAAAGGAAATTGCTAAATGTACTTGTTTTCTTCAAGGAGAAAACTAGTAAAGAATTGTATATCTATTCTTTAGTGGGTGAGACACTTCTTCCATACTTTGTACCATACATCCTAGACCAGTCGTATATATAGAAGATGTGATTAATAGTGAGATCATTTTAGATGCAGTAGTAGCTACAAAATGACAATGTGTAAATGGATTCAAAGTTTGACTCATGGTGTTCTCTTAAGCTTACTGTCCATGTGTCATTTGGAGGCTGCAGGAAGCCAATGGCATGTTCTTAGTAGGCTTTGTACTCTGACCTTCCTAAATAAATTAACCAAAAACTTCCAAGTTGAGAATATTCCAAGAAATTTTATAATATTTTGTTATGATTTCCATTGGCTTTGGGCAATAAGAAGTAGGGAGATTAAATAGGGTGAATTCTCTATATATGTATTTTCTGAAAAGTTCACAAAGCAGGAGCTGCCAGTATATCTGCTACAGGGACAGCTAAGCCCTTCTGGATTTTACCATCATCCCTCCTCCAACTGCTCCTAGTTGAAAGACCTCTGCCAGCGATGGACCATAGTTCAGCCTCAGATAAAAAGCCAGAGTGTATGTGCTGCCCCTGTGGCAGTGGATCCACTGTTTGCCCCTCCCACAAAGCCAAAAGAAATAGAGTTAATAAAGGGCTTGCTTCTAAGCCCACCATTTTTAGAAACTTTGATTTCCTTTTCAAATAAATGCTTCCAGACAGTTTGGTGCTTTCTTGCTCTCTGTCGTTATTGGCGACTTGTTACATAAACATTGCACACTAGGCACAGTTTTATTTTTTAATGGACAGGCAATACGTCTCAATCCTATGAATTTCATTAGTTTGTGCTTAAGAATTACAAGGCTAGATAACAGATGTAGGGGTTTCATCCATCTACACATCTCAAATAATATATATTCTCTACCCAGACTTTCAGATGTATCTATGAATGATGTGTTCTTCATATATGGACAGACATTTACAATGAAATCATATTCACGTCTACTCAGAAACAAGTTCCATTGTGTTCAGTGGGACTTACTACCATGTCAGTGTATATAGAATTCCATCTTAATGGCATTTGCCTACATTCTGCCCTTCCAACTCTTTCCTCCCCCTCTTGGCCAGAGCACACCATGGGTAAGGAGTATTTTCCCACTGTCTCTTTTAGACTAAGGCAAGGGTTACCATAGTATAGCCTTCCAGATGCTGTCAGACTATAGCTCACAACCCTCTCAACTGCAGCCCTAGCCAGATTAGCCAGTAGGAAGGCATGCTGGGATTTCCAGCTCAACAACTTTTGGAAGACAGCATTTTGCTAAACCATGCTGTAAGGTGCCATGTGTAGAAATGGTGGTGGTGATGATGAAGTTGTTATATCATATTATAGTAAAAATCCAGGAATGCATAATAGTTGAAACCTTGCACTGTTTCCCCTTTTCTCCTTCCTATCCAAATAGCAGCAGTTGATCAGACATCTTACTACAAGGCTGGAGTCATTGCAAATTAATTCCTTATTATCTTATACTTATTACCCATATATGGGTACTATTATCAAAAGTAGAAAAACAAAATCTCTACTGAATCCTGTGCCTGTAAAAAATTTCATAAAGGGCGTAAGTAGAATATGTGGCTCCTTTGCTGACTTAAGCAATTCAAAATCTTTTATTCTTTTTTGCTATGCCTATTGAAAAGCCCTCCGTACACTTTGGATTTTGATGAAAGTTTGCTGAAGGTCAATTATTCTAATCTGCCAAGTTTGGGGAGCAGCATTTTCCTCTTCATCCAGATTCCTTCAAGGAGGCTGGCTTTTCTTACAGCTGCTTCTAAATGGCTGGTTTCTCTTTCCAGTTCATCATTTTATTAACTTGCACTTTGCTAATTGTGTGACTGACCATTTAGCCTGCACTAAATTCAGCCTTGCTGTTTTCTTTGTACCTGTTCTCCAACTTAAATTGTCAGCCCTCCTAGGTCTGGAGTGCCAGTGTTAAATCTTGTGCAACTTTTTAAATCTGACTTGTTTTCTTCTTCTTGACTCTTTACAGTTTCTTTCTTCTTCAGCCCCATGAAATTCATAGAATCATAGACTCTTAGACTTGGGAGGAACCACAAGGCCCATCTAGTCCAGCTCTTGCCATGTAGGAATGCACAACTAAAGCACCTCTGAAAGATGCCAATCCAACCTCTATTTAAAGACCCCCTAAAGATGGAGAGTTACCCTCTTGGGCAAAAATTTCTTTCTAATATTTAGGTAGAATCCCTTTTCTTGTTATTTGAATCCATTGTTTTGTGTTCTAGTTTCTGCAGAAGCATAATAGAAGCTGGCTCCATCTTCTGAATGACATCTCTTCACATACTTAAAGATGGCTACAGTGTCATCTCTCAGTCTTCTCCAGGCTAAGCATATTCCACTTCCTAGGTCATAAGTCTTGGTTTCCAGACCTTTTATCATCTTGGTCAGTTTCTCCCTGGTTTCATTCCAGCTTGTTGATATATTTTTTGAACTGTGGTACCCAGAAATAGACAAAATATGCTAAGTGAGGTCTTACCAAAACAGAATAGAGTAGCACAACTACTTTCCTTGATATGAACACTGTATTTCTTCTGATGCAGGACAAAATCACATTGGCATTTTGGCTGCTGCATCACATTGCTGAATCATGTTTAGCTTGTGGTATATTAAGACATCTAGATCCCTTTCATCTGTATTGCACTCAAACCATGTGCAACAAATTCAGTATCCATGCATTTTGTTTTTCTTGCCTGGAAACTGAACCTTGCATTTATCCCTGATGAAATTCATTTTGTTATTTTTGGCCCAGCATTCCAATCTGTCAATAGCATTTTGAATTCTGCCTCTTTCTTCTGGTGTCATCTGCAAATTAGATAAGCGTGCCTTCTATTCCATTATCTAAATCATTTATAAAAATGTTAAACATCACTGGGCTCAGCACAGAATTCTGAGGCATCTGCCTTGTTACTTTTCTTGAAGATGAAGAGCAACCATTGACAACTGGGTTCTGTCTGTCTACCAGTTACAGTGACTAGCCCACAGTTTATTAGCTTGCCTGCAATAATCATGGGGGACCTTGTCAAAAGTCTTACAGAAATCAGGATATACTGCAACCACAACACTCTGCCAAGCTTATGACTCTATAAAAAAAAGATGTTAGATTATTTTGACATGATTTGTTTTTAGGAAACCTATGCTGGCTCTTAATAATCATAAAATTGCTTTCAAAGTGTGCACATATGGACATTTTAATTATCAGTTCTAGAACTTTTCTTGGTATTGATGTCAAACTGATTGGTCAGTAGTTGCTTGTGTCCTCTTTTTTGCTCTTTTTGAAGATAGGACAGTATTTGCCCTCCTCCAATCTGTTGGGACCTCTGTCCTCCAAAAATTCTCAAAGATTATCGACAGTGACTTTGGGAGATTACAGCTGCAAGTTCCTTTGGTGCTCTTGGATGCAGCTCATCCAGCACTGGAGACTTTAATTCATTTAGAGTAGCTAGGCATTCCGTTACTACCTTTTTACCTATTCTGGGCTATTGTCCCCTTGTTTACTGCATGATTTATAATTTTTTCATCAATTATAATACTGTTTTTCTTCTGGTGAAGAATGAGACAAGGTATTAAATAATACTTTCTTTAATAATTCTGTCCCCTTTAGCATTTCACCATCATATATACTGGTCTTTCCATTTCCTCATTCTTTCTCTTGCTCTAAACATAGCCAAACACACACACACAAAAATAATAATAATAAACACAACTATCTATCTATCTATCTATCTATCTATCTATCTATCTATCTATCTATTTAGTATGTTTTATTATTTTAACCCTATTTTAACCCTATTTAATATTTTATTATTTATTATTGTTTGTTAATGTTTTTAACCCTGTTAGCATTTTGCTGTTTTCTCTGTGCAGTAGCCTTACCATTTCCTTATTCTTCCTCTAACTCCAAACATAGCAACAACAAAAAAAAAGAAAAAAAAAAAGAAATTTTTTTTTTTATCATTTTTAACCTCCCCAGTGAGCCTGAGCAAATTCTGAGTTTAGCTTTTTGACTTTCTCTCTACAGACAGTGACTATTGGTATTCCTCTTTAGTGGTCTTCCCCTTCCGTTTCTTATATTTTTTATATTTCTCTTTTAAATCGCAGCTCGTCTAAAGTTCTTTGTACATTCATCCCAGTTTTTTTTTTTAGACACCTCCTATTTAATTGGAATTGTTTGCAGCTCTCCCTCAGTATCTCATCTTTAGGAAACTCCCATACATCATGATGAACTCCCTTTTGAGCATGAAGTTTTGTCTTGTGTTCACTGTGCCATTAGAAATATTTCCACTACCTGTCATCAGATGTCTTTTAATGTACTGACTCATAGGGTTCATTTTAATGTACATGCCCTTTCTTGATTACAAGTGTGCAGACTCTGTTTATTGTATTTACATGCCAGTGAGTATCTGGCAACTTTCCCAGACTGAAAATTGAAACCATTTTTTTCATGATCTTGAGTGAGGCAGACACAAACTCTTACAAAGCTAATCACTTGAATAAGTTCTCATGCTCCATATTCTATAGGTTACCTGGTTATATTCTGTGCTTTAGTGTTATATGAACAAGCCAAGAAGTTGACAGCTGAATACATCTGACTTGTATCATGCAGTTCCTCAGTAAAACGTGAAAGGCATTGAAACTCATTTTCACAGTATGTAGATTCCCTGACATGCTGGGGCCAATGTGAGTGATGCTTCTTGAGTTGCAGTTGAGTTGAGTTGCAGTTATTGCACAAAGTGACAGCAGAAAATAATGGATGTATAAATTCATTCCTTGGAGTTTAATTTGGATTCTAACAAAGTGTTGCTTCCCTACATCAAGTGAGTCTTCAGTAGCTTGGAGTACTTTTAGATGTGCAGTAACTGAGCATATTAGTGTTAGGAGCCTTGAATAGGACCTCCAACAGCTTTTTGGAGACAGTGAGAGGCAGATCTTATAAGATTTTGCTTGATATTTGTACAGATAAAATATAGTAGTCCAAAACAGAGAAATTTATTTCATAATGATGTGTCATTTCTTGCACATTTCATCCATTGTGCAGGTAAATACAAAAAAGATGTAGGCATGCATATGTGCAATCACAGAGTTGCTCAATTGGAGCAAATAATGAACTTTTCAACCCAAGGGAATTATCTCTCCCTGCCCCCAGCAATTTGATTTAATAGTTTAGGGGTCATCTTTTTGCCCCCCCATCATCTTTCCGAGATCATTAACCGAAAGGATGAGAATACTGGAGAAGATGAGGAAGAAGGAAAGAAGCAAGAAGTGTAACAAGAAACCAGTACGGTGCAAAAACAAGACATGTGATGCCTGTGTCACCTGATGCATTTATTCGGTGGTGGATGGCTTTTGATTATACCTTCAAGGCCAATTACAGTAAATTGTATGTTCTACATTTTCGTCTAAAGCCCATAAACACTGACAGTTGGATAGAGGTATATAATGATAGCTTTTTTTTTTCTTCTTTATTTAAAACATTTTACCCTGCCATATAGGCTTTAAAAGCAATAAAAAAAGCGCCAGTCTTTACCCTGAGGTTTATAATCTAATAGACATCACCCAAAAGGAAGAAGGGAGCAAAGGAAAAAGGTACTAGTTCTTAGAGAAACAAAAATCAGCTGGAATAGCAACAGTTCATGGCAAGGTAGTATTCCCCCCCCCCAAGAAAAAGTTAGTCTGAACAGAGTTGATGGGATGGGCCTGCTCTGCTTCACTACTCTTACATTTTCTCTTTCCTGTGCTACAATGTGATGGATGACAGCTGAGGTTAATGAAGAGTCAAAGGTAGCTGGTTTCTGAACAGAGTCGATGAAATGACCATTGTTCCTTTCTATCCATCTGCTTACATTACATAAATACGTATAATTGTGGTCGCAAAGCTAGATAAGTTTATTTTGTCCTTGATCAAAGTAATTTTTTGCTCCAGTCTATGGATATATTTCTGTTTCATTCAGTACATCCTCCATGTGACCCTGCAAGAGGCACTCATATTACCTCTGTTCATAATGTAATGACTGGATTGACCTGCAGGTCAAGCCATCGTACTGCATTTCTGACAATGGCTTCCAAAAACAAAACAGAACTGGTTACAAACTTCACTATGAATCTTCATTTTGATTCACAGTTAGGTTCTAGATATTATTAACAATCACAATTATTACAGTTATTACTTTTGATATTTTCCATAGTTCTCTGTCCTCATCATATCCAGAGATTCTGAAGAAGTTGTAGGAAATATGCACCAGGTGTCAAAAAGAAAGGGGGCAATAACAAGAATTAATTTAAGACTATAATCCTGTAAACACTTTCCTGGAAATCCCCTTTAATGTAGTGGAATTTACTCTGACAAAGCATACAAGAGCAAACAGTTAAAGGAACATTTCAAATTTATCATTACCTCAAGAATTATGTTTTTATCAAAGTGATTAGAGGTATGTGATGAAAATACATTATGTGTCTGCAGGCGGAAGAAAAAAATCAGATCTTTACTTACCTGAGCTTATCATGCCTCAAGAATGCAAACAGCAAAGTCCATAAAAAACCCTCTATTGGTCACATATTGGTGCTTTAAAGGAATTTGACAATACAGCACCCCAGCATCTCTTAGTGTTAAAAGAGGGGTTTTAATAGTTAATTTATCTTGAAAGAATACAAAGTGGTTTTCAGAAAAGGCCTCCAGATGAAGCAATCGTAGATCATCTTCAATATTCAGATGGAAGACTTGAAAAATCTGAAAAAATTGCAACTCTTTCAGAATTTAAGATACTTTCAATTATGAGACCAATCCCATATTCATCATTCTGAGATTGTTCAACTCAGGTTCATTTTTGTAGTCTTCTTTCTCTAATAAGTTGAAGATCATGTGCGTGGGACTAGTGCTGCTTAGTAGCTAATAGTGTGAACTGCATGCCACAGAGTCCCTAGTTCAGCTCAGGGTGGTGTTCCTCAGTGGTTTTAGATGAGCTTCTCACCCCCTCCCAGATCTCACCCCTTCCCCCAGAGCACTAGTGGCGCAGTGGTTAAATGCTGGTACTGCAGCCACAAAGTTGTGAGTTTGATCCTGCCAGGCTCCAGGTTGGCTCAGCCTTCCATCCTTCTGTAGGTTGGTAAAATGAGTACCCACTTGTTGGGGGCAATTAGCTAAACACATCGTAAACCACTTAGAGAGCACTTAGCTGATCAGCGGTATAGAAACACACATTCTGTTGCTATTGCTATGAGAATAATACCAACCTAGTATACAGGGGTATTGTAAAAATTACTGAAATAGAATATGAGAGGCACTTAGAATTCATGAGATGTGTTATATATATGTGAAGTGCTATTTATATTTCATATAAGATAGAGACTCCCACTGTCTTTACTGTGATTTGGATTGTATTATACTGCTAAACAGTAGAATCATGGAACTGAAGACAGTCTAGGAGGCTTCCAAATTCAGCTTCTAACTACAGTATCTTCATTTTATCCTGCATATATGTTATATAACCAAGATCTTAATTAATAGCCAATAGGAAAGGCATCCATCAGAAAAGCTGGCGTTAACAGCTAGCTTTTTTTCCCTACCTCCATGTGGTAAAGAAGTAATTGTCTTTCCTTTCCTTCCTTAAAATGCAAGTTTTCATTAGCCATTTGGAGAAGTACCCTCATCCTAATCCTATTATTCTTCAGAACAATTTACAATTGTCCTAAATTAAATTAGTTTTTGAGATAATGAAGTGGACTGTTTTTAAAAAAAGAACAAAATTAAAATTTTCCAAAATTTCTTTTGGATTTGTGGACATTGGAAGAAGATTTAACACAATGGGTCTGTTTCTCATCTGCTTTTCTTTTACATTAACTTTGAAACTGTATTATTTCTGTAATGGATCTGTATGATAGATCTTGCCTAAAATAAAGTTTTAATTACATGCACCAGTGTGTTGTCTCAATAAAACTAGAATCCAAATGTTGAAACAGATCATCTGTTTTTTCTACTCTATATATGAAAACTTTTAAAGTGGAAAATTTTGTTCCTGACACAGAATACAAAGCGTTAACTACAAATTTTACCTATTAAAAATGAATAATAATACAGTATTAGTGGTACACATAGTATTTTTGACTTAATAGCCTAATCCTAATGATGTTTACTCAGAGCTTAATTCTATGTGTAGCTATTTGCATAAAAAGTCTGTTGAGCAAGGTGTAACTTGCTTCTGAGTAAACAACTTATTGATTTCTTTGAGAATAAAATCTGCAAAAGACTGCAGAGTCACATATACGTATACATCCAGTGAAGCTTGCTCCAGGTGATGACAGACTGCTTGTCTCAGCATTCTTCACCATTGACTATGCCATCCAGAAGTCCAACTTGAAGTCCAACACCATCTGGAGGGTCACATGATATTGATGTATCTATATAGAAATTAAATACAGGCGTAGACTCAGAGCAGTTGAAGAAGGCACAAGCTGAAATGTCTTGCTGTAGAATTTTAATGATTTGTTTGATTGATCACCCTAACAAATACATAAATATAAGTACAGGATTTGAGGCCTAATGTTATTATCACACGTAGAAGCTTAGTTCACCTCTGTAGAAGTGCATTGGCTGTCACCTGCCAAAATTCTATCTCTCCGTCATCAAAAAATGTGGCAATATTTCTACATAATGTCACGCAAGTGTTCAGCAACATCGTATTGATATTATATTGGCCCTGGAGTTAATACTCATGTTTAATGGTATACTTCTTTGGGAAGGAGCAGTAAAAAGGATTAGCCTTATAGAACAGCCTGTTTTTAAATATCATGAAGTCACAAGGAAATGTGAAATTACATCCAGCAATTTAGAGAGAAGCATAAGTATTATATCTTGTAATGATCGTCACACATGCTAGTCGTCGGAATCTGTGATGCTTCAGCTTCCTCCAGCCATGGCTATCGCTGTTTATGTATTTTGGAAGGTCTGGGTCCTTTGTGTAGAAGAGGGGACACTAAAATAGTGTTGGGATTGCATGTGGCCCATGATCCATGGTTTCTTTTCCTGTGGGGGGCCAGAACAATGGCTGAAACCCAACACTGCTGTGAAAGCACCATTACTGCAGCATCAGAATTCAAACTCTTGGTTATATGTGCTGTTGCACCTTGGCTATAGTTTTATAAATATAAAAAATAATGTTCACAATTAAGTAGCTACATTTGCAGCTTTCTCTCCCATGTCTCTTTAATAATTTCCTTTCAGATCTTTCCTTTGGTTCACACATTTATGATTACTTTTTAAAAACAAATGAGACAAAGACATACAAAAGCAACAAAAGATACAATCTAACAGACAATACAAAAAAACCTAAAAAAATTCCTGATAATAGAGAGCAGATACAAAAATTAAAATACATAACTAAACAAAGCTAAAAATGACTAAAAACTGCAGATAACTAAAAATTGGTTCCCACTCTTGTTGCAAACAGCCCAGATAAAACTTAAGCAGTTACACCCAACTATTGATTTCTTCATTTTATAGCATAGTTGTTGCTTGTTGCTAATCATTTATCATCATAGTTATTTATCAACATACATAGTTAATTACTAATGAACACTTACATAATAATCATTTAAAATAACTTATAGTAGTAATAATATACATGAAGAATAATCTATATGTAAAATAATATTTTAAAGCAACCAACAAAATACATCATTAGATCCCAGTTTTACATTTCACCTGCAATAATATAAATTTTAAATGTAAGGTTTAAAAGCCTATTATCACCAAATTAGCTCACCTTCATTCTTTTTTCCATTCAATCAAAATTTTTATTTATGTTCTGCCATTAAACCTGTAGATAAGCTTTTATATTTCTTCCCTTTTAGGAATAAAGAAAACTGTCACATATTATAAACATTTTTTAAAAAGAAGATACTTCCCATATCCTCTAAATCTACCCTTTTTACTTCATTTGCACGATATAATAATAATCTTTAAACTATTTCATCATCTACCATAACCAAACTCTTTTCAATTTAAATCACTAGACATCAATCAGATAAATCATTGGCCATGCTGCAATTCCAAATCAAGAAACATTTCCAGTACTTTTAAATTTAGAAAAGAAAAAGGGTTTCCCCCTTATCCCACACCTATCTTACTCAAATGTTTTGTATTGTTTGTTAGATTGTATCTTTGTTGCTTTTATATGTCTTTGTCTAATAAAATTTTTAAAAAGAAAAAAAAAGATTTATTTTGACACAGTTCAGAACATTGGTATGATGTAATTTGCTGGAGTAACTTACTAGGCGAAACTTCTTGAACATTTCCTAAGCCATGCTTGGATCCTACCAACAGAGCAAATGTGAAGGAATGGCATTCACTATTCTTCCTCTAGTTTTCCTTATTTATTTTTCTTTATCTTTTGTTATATTATTTTACTGTTTTCCTTCCAACTCTAAGCAGTAAATGAGCCCTGTGGCTAGTTTAACATGTCCCCAAGGAGAGCTTTCCCATCCCACCCACTATGTGTCCCTGATCTGCCCACCCTTTTCTCAGAGAGGTGAAGAGCTTAGAGGGATTAATGAAGCAGAGAGAGCTGAGAGTGGTTCACTCCCTTCAAGGCTGAAGTTCTGTCTTCTATAGAAAAGTTTCAGTTTGCCCTGTGGCACTTGGGATAGCCCAAGGATTGAAGCCTTAGTTTGGAACAATTACATTAGACTACTGTTATAAAGTCAAAGAAGTTACGTCTAAATACACAACGTTGCATGAAGATTCATAAGACATTTAAACATTATGTACATTTATTTGACCTCACAGTTGTTCCACTTACCATTGACCACAGACTTCTCCAAATGCACGTTTTCATATGTATAGGGCAGATGCTGAGGTTTTTGTTTTTCTAATTATATTTTTGAATGGTTTCTAAAACTAAGTTCGGAAGAAATTTCATTATATAAATGAGGTCAGGCAAAAAAAAATTTTTTTTGCAAGGTTCAGTTGAATGTTGTCAGAGCTAAAAGGCTTGCCAGCATAGTAAGACTGGATCACAGCTGTATGACTCAGTGCATGTGATGATTTACACACCTTAGTCCTACATACTTCTTGTGTGAGCAGCCAGTAATCAAACCACTTATGCTAAGGTTGAATCCAAGCAGTGTAGTTATTTATTTATTTATTTTATTTTAAGTACAGATTTCTCATCAGAAATGAAAAATTAATACAAAAAAATAGCTTATACAAAATTCAGTATAAAACAGATAAATATAAAATAGATATTACTGGTTTATCTACTCTAAAGTTTTAAAATCTTTCTTTTAGAATGCATTGCCCTCACAAATCGGTTTGCAAGATACAAAACATAAAACTATAATTAGACTCTAAACATAAGAGTGGCAGTAAAATATCATTTGTTCACCAGAATGTATGTCTATAAAGGTATACATTTTAAGAAGCAATGCTAAAAAGATTTTTAAAGATGTCCAGTATTAAAATGCACAAAAAGCATTAGTTAATAAAATAATGTTTTAACATTTATAGACAACCAAAGTAGTCTTGGGCAGGTACATGTGGGAAGAGCTTTCCACAGTTGAGCAATAGACCAGAAAAAGCCTCTTGTTTTCAATTGCCACTTTCTTAACCTACCTATGACCTCTATAAATGAAGTTGTCCAAAAATTAGTAAAGGTCTTCTAGCATTGGTGAATTATGCTAGGTTAGAAGTTAAATAATTAATAATCTTGCCACAACGTTCTGAAACAATTTCAGTACACAAATGTCATTCATAGGCAGCTATATATACAAGAACTAATTCAACCTGGAAGTTCATCTGAATAACGCTAACTGAGAACTTCTCATTTTTGCAGAAGGTACTGCAGGAGGCACCCCAGCTGAAGTTGTTGAGAAGTGTTCTGAGTCATAATTGTAGTTTGGGCAAGCATGAAAAAAGTTGAATCTAAAAGTATTCCAAGCTGCAAACTTTATTCTTTATTTATTCAGCACCATCCAGAACATGTCAAACACAGTCTCCCCTATAAAATATCCACCATTCATAATGTAATTGTACTGTGCTGCTCCCAGCGCTGTTGTAGCTCCCCTTCTGTATTCTTACCCTGAAATACAGAGCATTCAACTATTATTTAACAAATGTGTTATTGTTAAAATAATTAAATTATTATTAAATATTAATGTATTAAATTATTAAATTATAATTCTTAATATCAGGGCATCATTCAGTAAAGTGCTGTCCATCAAATACAAATCTATTGATTTATTTAATAGTCAGAATCAGTTGTTATTCTCCCCAGCTTAGCCATGACTAGCTAGAACTTAAGGCTGAGTTGCCATAATGATTTGGTTCAATATAAAAGTAACTACTTCACCATGGGATACATCTGCATAGACTTAGTTTCAGTGACCTTCAGGTTTCAAGATCCTTTGTGTGCCTGGCCTCTCTTTTGTCTGCATTATACTGGGTGGACAGTTGGTCCATATAGCTCAGTACTGTCACCTGTGACTGGCAACATCTCTCCAATGTATTTCTAGTTCTTCTGCTTGAAATCTTTAGCTGAAGTTGCCACAGATTGAACCCAAGACCACCAGCAGTCTAAGCATCTACTTTTCCATGGCCATAAGCTTGTAATGATGAAAAGATACCTTTTCATACTCTCTATTTAATCCCACATTCCTTGCTTGTCCAGAGCCATGTCCAGAACTTTCTAGAACCGAACAAAAGATTTTAGTTTGGAAATACCCAGTATGCAGTACCTTCACATTTGCTACTTCCCCCTATGTGTATTGTTATAACCAGTATGTTTTCATATGCATCTGGTACATTTCATGCCTTAAGGAAGACACATTCATTTTCATATATTTTAGAGATGTTAGAGTCAGAGTCATTATATTCATAATATACAGATATGTAAATCTGTAACTGTAATGTCAATTGAATGTGTTTCTCTTTTGTGGGTTTGAAGAATGATTACAGAACTCATTAGAAAAGATGCAAATTGTAATTAATAATAGTTCTGTCATAGATTTAGTGTAACCTGGAGAATGGTTTTTCCAGATAATCTGTTTAATGAGCAATAAACATCCACTTGTTGTCACTCACTTGTTGCAACTCAGGAATCCAAAAATTTTTCCTAAAAATGGTTCCACAGTTTCATTTATCTACCATCCAAACCATGAGTTTTTGTTGATGAGAAAAGGGTGGTGCCTCACGTTGATAATTTACCAGATGTGCAGATATACAGCTGTGTAGATGTTCCAAAAATCTAGCCCATAATGATCATGACCTCAGGGTTGACTGGCAACACAAATCAAGCTGAGATCATACCTGTACCTTCTTAGGGACAGTATTAAATATAGTAGTAGTAGTAATAATAATAATAATGATAGTAATAATAATAATCAATGTTCCAACATTCTTTATGAGGTTTAAAGGAGTGATCCAGAGAGTGTGAAAACAAAAACACAAGAACTTCCAGCTCCTCCCTTCTCAACATACCTTTGATGAGTAGAATCATAGAGTTGGAAGTGACCACAGAGGCCAACCAGTCCAACCGCGTACTATGCAGGAACCCACATCAAAGCACTCCCAACAGATGACCATCCAGCCTCTGCTTAAAAATCTCCAAAGAAGGAGACTCCACCACACTGCAAGGCAGCATATTCCACTGCTGGACAGCTCTAACCATCAGGAAGTTCTTCTTGAGGTTCAGGTGGAATCTTCTTTCCTGCAGCTTGAATTCATTGCTCCTTGTCCTAGTCTCTGGAGCAGCGGAAAACATTACCTCCCTTGATCTAGACACCATACTCCTATTGATGCAACCAAGAATCAGGTTGGCTTTCTTGGCTGCAACATCACATTGCTGATGTTCAGCTTGTGGTCGACCAAGACTCCTAGATCCCTTTCACACATACTGTTATCCAGCCACATGTCCCCCGTCCTATATTTGTGCATTCCATTTTTTCTATCTAAGTGTAGGATTTTACATTTCTCTGTGTTGAAATTCATTTTGTTAGCTTTAGCCCAGCACTCCAAACTGTCAAGGTCATTTTGAAATTTGTTCCTGTCCTCTGGCGTATTAGCAACCCCTCCCAATTTAGTGTCATCTGCAAATTTGATCAGCATGCCCTCTACTCCTTCATCCAAGTCATTGATGAAGATGCACTGGGCCCAGGACAGAACCCTATGGCACTCTACTAGGCACTTCTCTCCAGGATGAAGAGCAGCCATTGGTGAACACCCTTTGGGTTTGTTTGGTCAATCAACTACAAATCCACCTAACAGTAGCTCTGTCCAGCCCGCATTTTACTAGCTTCTTTGCAAGAATGTGATGGGGAACCTTGTCAGAGGCTTTACTGAAATCAAGATGTGCTATGTCCACAGCACTCCCTTCATCTATCAAGCTTGTAACTCTGTCGTAAAAAGAGATCAGATTAGTCTGGCGCAACTTATTTTTCAGAAACCCATATTGACTTTTAGTGATTACAGCATTGCTTTCTAAGTAATTACGAACTGACTGTTTAATGATCTGCTCTACAATCTTTCCTGGTATTGATGCCAGGCTGACCAGGTGACAATTATTTGGGTCCTCTTTTTTCCCTTCTTGAAGACAGGGCAACATTTGCCCTCTTCCACTCTGCCGGGACTTCTCCTCCATGAGTTCTCAAAGATTGTTGCGAGTAGTTCTGAAATGACTTCTGCAGTTGTGTAGGGGTGGGGGGCAGTTCACCCATGCGGCAATGTTTTTGGGGTGTCCAGCCCCTAGCCATATCCCACGCACCCTGGTCATGCCTCCATGCACCGCAGCCACGCCTCACACACACAGTGGCCACATCTCTCATGGCATAGCCCTGCCACCCCTCTTGCACACACTCCAAGGTCTGCCACTGGACTCCTGTCAGTTCTTTTAATATCATTAGATGCAATTCATCTGTCCCTGGAGACTTGAATTCATCTAGTTTAGCCAGGTATTCCTGTACTACTTCTCTACCTATTCTGTGCTGCATTTCCCCTCTTCCTCACCTGCTCCCCACCTCCAAGGTTGAGTACTTCTATCCTTTTGGGAGAAAGCTGAGGCAAAGAAGGTGTTGAACAGTTCTGCCTTTTCTCTTCCCCCCATTAGTAATTGGCCGTCTTCTCCACACAGCAACCCTATCCTTTCCTTGTTTTTCCTTTTGCTCTGGACATATCTAAAAAAGCCCTTTTTATTGTTTTCCGTGTCTTTGCCAAGCCTGAGTTCATTCTGTGCTTTAGCTTTTCTGACCTTCTTCCTACGTCTCCTGGCTATTTGCTTGAATTCCTCTTTGGTGGTTTCACCATTCTTCCATTTCCTGTACATGTTTCTTTTAACACTTAGCTCAGCTGAGAGTTCTTTAGTCAACCATTCCGGTTTCTTTAGACACCTGCCATTTTTCCTCCTTATTGGTACAGTTTTGAATTGTGCCTTCAGTATCTCACTTTTAAGAAATTCCCATCCATCATGAACTCTTTTCTCTTTCAGTATTCTTGACCACGGAATTTCGGCAAGTGACTCCCTCAGGTACTTTTCTTCCTTACCTTTGCTTTAGATCTTTTTTAGGGATGGGGCGAATCCAGAATTTTCTGAATCCAGATCTGAATCCCTGGAAGATTCTGGGAATCCACGAATCTCACAAATCTCAAATCTTTTGAATCCTTTTTTTAAAAAGGTTGTAAAAAGCAAGGGAAAGAAGGATAATCTTGGGCAAGACACACTCTCTCAACCTTAGCAAAGCCTAGGTGAAGGCAAACCTCCCTCTGAAGAAATCTGGCTAGGTCAATTGTCATAGTTTTGCCTCAGGGTCTCCCCAGATTGAAAATGACATGAAGGCCCTTTGTACACAGGCAGGAAAATCTGGATTAATCCCACATTTTCCTGCCTGTGTAAACAGGGCCACATACTACAGTAGAGAGATAATCCAGGTCAAAACTGGATTTTCTTTGCACAGCTCTTTATGGCATCCTGGGGTTTGTAGTTTGATGATGCACCAGCAGACTTTGGCAAAGAAGGCTGTGACACCTTGTAAAACAACAAACCCCAGAATGTGTATGAAAAAGCTTTGCAAAGGAGCTATGCAAAGGAATCTTTCAGCTGTCCTTGAAATCTCAAGAAGACTGTACCTTCCAGCCAATCAGGTTGGCTGGAATCAGGGCCCTGGAGGCACCAATTTTTAAAAACAATTTTTCTTTTCTGCTACATGTGGTTTGTCATGTGGCTCATGAGAAACCATGACAGACATTTCACTTCTCATCCTGGTTTACAACCAGGCACTGGTCTTGGGTAAGGAGGTATACTGGCCTACATGTGGCAACCACTGAGTGAGATTGTGTGACCTTGCCCTCTGCCCCACTACTTCTGATAGGCATCAGACCCACTGACCCCAGCCTTTATACATGCCATTGATTTTCAGCACAGAAAATAGTGCTGAACTTAAATAAATATTCGATTTAAATATATTAGAATACAACCCCAGATGTAATTTCTGAAATTGTTAACAAAGGCCATTATTACTCCAAGGGAAAAACTCACCTGCTTGCTATCTCCCCTTGTGTGTCTGGTCTCCCAGGTTTTCAGGCGTCCCGGTCTCCAACAAACTATTTGGTTGGTGGATTCGAAAGATTCAGTTTGCATATTTTATCACGTGGATTCAGATTCGTGAATCTCAAATCCTTGCAAAGGATTCATGGATTCGGTTGGCCCATCCCTAATCTTTTTCATTCTTTGAATCCCATATTTCCTCTCTAGTGTCAAAATACACAGCCCTGCTGTTTAATTAGAAGTGATAACCATCTTTCTGCTACCCCAAACATAACATTCCTGTAGTTAAGTCTACACAGCTTCTATTGTGTAGGGACAATATACTGAGCTATTTTGGATACAACAGGACTCGTTTAAATATAACAAAATGCTCCTGAGGGGTTGTCTGCAAAGCCCCAGTCAGAGTGCTTCTGTTCCCTCTGTGTGTGTGTGTGTGTGTATCTATCTATGCACACATATCTAATGAAACAGTGAGTAATCCAAAGCGTGGATTGCTCCTTCCTATAACTTATCATATTATTATTCGTTACAGTAATTTATCTTCCTGCATTTCTGAGTATAAACCCTTCTAACGTACAAGTAAAATCAGAATAGAATGATGAAATCACCATGGAATTCATCAAAATATAACAAGTTGCTTCCTGCAATGCAGTTGATGCCTGTTTGCTCAAGGCTGAGATAATAGGCCAGCTAGTGGAAACTACAGACACCTTCTTTGCCTGCTTGAACCTCCCTTGGTCTCCTGTTCCCCCTTACCAAGCAATTGGTAACTGTAATCCTTGCTTGGAGAATATGACTTGTTTAGGTAGTGGTCTCCCCTTGTTTGATGCCCTCAAAGTGTAGAGTCATCTGTTCTGGTCCTGGATTTCTCTCACAAAGCCAGAGGAATTGGAATAGATGGTATACAAGGTCTGTCAACAAATTATTTTATGTAGAATCAATGGCCTTTATTGCTTCAAGAGAAGGGAGTCTCTCTATCTGCAGAGCAAAATCATTTGTTTTCTAAAAGGATCTGTGTTGGAGCTGAAAGGAAAGTCACCAACACATTGGACAAATTTTTGTGAAAGACAGATGCACTGAAGAGCTCTGGTTATTTATCTCTTCAAGTGTGGGACATACTTGCATGAGGATACTGGACCTAAAACAGATTTTTTTAAAAAAATTTGCTGATACTAGTTAAGCATCTGAAAATAACTGGATACCTGTAAGCATCTGAAAATATCTGGGCACTGTATAAAAAGCTGAAGTACAGAGGCCAGATTCAAACTTCAGTGGAGCAATACTGGGCAGGTGTGAGGCATAGACTGTAGTTGAAGCATTTGCCATGATGGAAGCTCATCTAATCTGGTATCTTGTTTGAAAATGCTTGATACTGGATAATGAGAGTAAATAAAAGCAAAAGACATCCGTAGGTTATGGTTTTTTGACTGCGTTCCTAGAGGTCTCTGTGAATTTATCGCTCACTGGAGAGATGAGTACTACTAGGCAAACATCCCGGGAAACGCTACTTCGTTATTGATCTTCCCTGGCGTTCTAAGTTGCCCACTTGAACTCTGTAAGAAATAGTGCTAGCTGCCATTGCTTGGAAATTGAGGCTACACACTAGACCAAACTTCAGAATCTAATACAATGCATAGAGGTTCCTTGATAGGCAAATCTGTATGAAATGAAAAGTTCAAAAAGATACTGTACTGTGACATTTTCTGGAAGCCAGTTGGCCTCTTTGAAATGTATAGAGCTGGAACTCTTTTCTATTAACTTACATCTTGTTTTTCTTCCCATACTGTTTCTCTTAAGGAATATCATCAAAGATTACATTTAATGAGTTAGATATTTATGCTGTGGGAAAAGTACTTTGGTTTTCTTCAAACTTGGCTTTCTGACATTTTCTATATCACAAAAAATAAACTGAGTCCTGCGCTTACTCCGTTTCTCTTATTATCTATTGTCCCCTCTTAGTAATGTCCTTTATTGTAATGATAAAATATTTCCATTGAAAAACCCGGCACCCCAGTTTTCACTCTCCACTGACTTCCTGTTTGTTTGTTTATTTTTATATTCTGCTCTTCTTCCAGTACTAAAACACAAGGCAGCTAACAACAAGAAGCGCAATCATTAAATGAAAATATAGAGATCCTCAGAACATCATTGCCAAAAAAAAGTCAGTAGAACAGAAGCAACAATATCCTCTTGGATCACTCTGTACCTTGCATTAAGATCCCAAAACCTAAACAAATGAAAGTGTCTACAGATCACAGAATTTGAATAACTGAACTATGGGAAAAGACCCAAAGTCACCAAGAAGGGAGTTTCACAAACAGTACTGTTGCAGAAATTGCTTTCTCTCATCACCCTGTCTAGCCTCCTCTGTAGATGGGACAGCGAACAAATGGCCCAGGTTAGTTGGTAGCAGAGCTCCCTCAGGTACCTAAGTGCTAAATCATTTAGGGTTTTAAATGCCAGTGGCAAGGTCTTCAGCTGGATGCAGTGCCTCACAGAAAGCCAGTGCATTTGGGATCAAGTCATTGTGATTTTTATCCCTGCTCCTATCCGGAGCATTTTGCCACTTTCAAGCAGTCTTCAAAGATTGACCAATGTATCCACATCCTAGTAATCACAGACGTTACTAGAACATAGGTCACTGAAGCCAAACTACACCAATCCAGGATCAGCCATAATGAGCAAACCAGCCAGATACTAATAGGTGTCTCCCACCATCAAGCCCACTTAGGCGTCTACTGACATCTTGGAATCAAAGAATATGGGAAGTGCTGCACCATCCAATGTAAGTAGCCTCCCTAAGTCCTTAATGTGTAGACTACTAACCTACAGAACCTAAGTCTTGTTGGTTTATTGGCTTCAACCATCCTATTACTTGATTGGCCTTCATTCAGCCAACTTCTTCCTCCAGACATTGGTCCAGAGCTTGCACAACTTCTCCTGATTCAGACGGAATGGAAAGATAGAGCTGGGTATTATCTATATATCCATAATACTGAGTCTTAAAACATGCAGCGACAGCTCTTGAAAGTTTTACACTGATGATAAGCAGCATGGGAGACAGATTCTATTCTCCAGGACACTTTTACATGTATGATGCCAAGGGACTAAGATGTAGTCTTCCACTGATCACTTCTGGCAGTAGGTCTGCCAATAATTTTTGTTAACTTTTTAGGCAAAATATAAAGTAATGAAATTACCACAAAATATAAAGTTAATAAAATTATTTAATTGAGAATATGCATTGTCAAGTCTCCATAAAAGCAAGGAAAGATTATCATTAAGACAACAAATCTCATTTATTGCTGAAGCCATTTACAGGCTTTCCATTTAGATTTATTTTTTGCCATTAACTGTTTGTTTATTTGTTTTGGTTGTTGTTTAAGCCACTGACAATATTTTCCAATTGGATTCCCTTGAAGAGGATATTTTGGCAAACACAGGAGATGTACTGGATACAGACACATTAACTTGATGGCAAACATTTAAAGAAAAGATTGTTGCATTTTTAAGAAACAAGGACAATTCTCAGTGAGTTCTTTTCAGCATCTTCAGGGGGATTATCTCCTAACTATGTAAATCTCAATTTGTTTCTTCTTGCAGACAAGAGCAAGATCTCACTGGCCAAGATTAAAAATGCAGGTTTTGTGCAAATAGAAATTTTTCAGAAAAGTCTTCAAATGTGAAAAATTTCATAGCATATGACCATTTTTTTGTGAGGCAGCCTCAGAATGGCAAGCCACACTTTTGTTGTTGTTGAAGAGGATCTTCTTTGTTCTTGTTTGTTTGATCTTTTAGTATTATTTACATCCCTGTTATCTGAAGAGAAAATTTTCTACAATTTTATCATGATAGTCTAACAGATTTGTCTTCTGTCCTCCTCACCAATTATTCTTAATTTTAAACAAAAATTGGATCAAGTTAAAGGAAATTGGATCAGGTTACAGGATTTCCATTTTCTATGGGTATTGTTTCCCAAATATTCATGTTGGACTTGAAGCCTGATCAATGTATATATTGCATGACACCTGAGATTCTACCATTGTAGAGAGGAAGAAATCCTATCACCAAAATACTTAAATTAATGCAAAAGTAATGATGTCCAACCCTCCCTCCCTCCCACTTAGCAAACTATCTCATGTGTCCATGCCCCTCAGTTAAACAATAATATTCAAGGCTATAATGTAAAAGCACATGGTACTGAAGCTCAGCATGTGTTATCCAGTTAGTACCTGAAAGGTTGACTTCCTGAAAACCCAAATTACTCCTCTTTTACTTTGCTTAGCTGGTCAGGCAGTGGGTTTAATTAATAAGGAATTGCAGGCTATATTATACCCATAGCAGAGGACACAAGTAGTCAAAGTGTAATTCCTTCTGGTTAGTCCATCTGTAGTGAGTGTTAATAAACCACAGCAGAAAACCCCCATCTCCTCATCAAAAAAACCCAAACAAAACAAAAAAACCAAGGGCCAGTATTCAGTTTGACTTTAAAAGATTTCTGTTTGGTGCAGAGGAGAATCTACTTATTACCCTAGAACAATAAGAAAAAGTGTTGTTTTTTTTTTAATGCACCAGAGAATGGACAAATAAGGCTATGGTCCTGAACACATTTTCTTGGAAGCAACTCCCACAAAACTCAGTGAACCTTATTTCTGAGTAAACATGTATAAGACTCCACTTTAAATACCATTAAATATTTCTCATCACTGTATCCAACAACAATAGACTTTGTTTCCACGACTGTTCCATACAATGTTATGCTCTAATTATTTGAAATCACAGAATTTTGTGCCTAAGGCCATTTCCATACTACATTGTTATAGTGCTATTATTGCACTTTCAACATCTTGCGGAATTTTGGGGTTTATAGTTTGCTGAGGCCCAAGGGCTCTCTGGCTGAGAATTCTAAATGCCTCTCCCTAAACGGCAAACCCCAGGATTCTATAGGATGTTCAAAGTGGAATAATAGCACTAAAACAGCATAGGGTGGAAATTGCCTGAGACTTCCATAGCGCTATGTTTAGCTGGGCTTTCTTCAGAGTAAGAAGGTATAGGGATGTGCTATTAAAGCAGAAATAGCGAGCCCTATTCTTGTTGAGACCCAAATTCTCAGATGAGGGCTGATGATCCACGTTCTAGCACTGGACAGAATCAGAGGCAAAACTGGGCAAAGTTTGAATTGTGGTCTGTTTCCTACCCATATTTTATAGCATTTAATCCCATTAGTAGGGCAAGACTGGAGAGCATTGCTTCTTGCTCCCTTTAAACTGCACTCCTCTTAGTTGAAGCATGACCAGGCAGCTTCAGCTCTCTTTCCTTCTGCTTACATTCTTTTCTGGCACAAGGTCCAGGTTCATAGACTGAAATTAGAACAAATTCCACAGGCATCACCACCAACGCACAGCAGTGATTAACAAAACTATATTTTAAAATAATCCTGCATAACAAATATTTAAAAATTAATCTGCCAGTAAAGTAATTTCCTGCTTATCATTGCCAGCAAAAGACTCACCATCTCCCAAAAGAGTTGTTACCATTCTTGGAAGATATGCAGAGTTGTACACTGAGGAAGGAAGTCTGCTCTAAAAAGCTACAATAACAGTCAAGCATGTCTAAATCTACTACAAAGCACTACGCAGAATCTGCCCATAGATTAACATAGAGATTACAAGAAAACAGGAAGAAGCAATCTCTGGTATACTTGGCCCTCAAGGATTTTTGTTTAAATGCAGCAGCTGTGATTAATATCTTCCTCCTTCTCCCAGTGATTGTCAGTGCAAGTTCTGCCTAGAGCTTATTTCATTAGTCAGGCTTCAGGATTGCCATATTCCTCCTGGTTAGCACAAGCTTGGTAATATTTTAGAATAAGCAACTATGTAGAATAAGCAACAATGTAAACAGACATTGGATGGCTATCTCTCAGGAATGTTTTAATTGTAGATTTTCCTACACTGAGGATGTTGACAAAAGTAACTTTTCAATGTTATCATTTGATTATTTTTAATTCTTGTTGGCTTCTCTAGGTGAGATTTCACATTTTCGTCTTTCAGTCTTGTATTGGAGATGACTGTAGATAATACACTGAATATTCCTTGATTTTTTCACATTGAAGTAAAAAATATTATGGTTACTCATCTGATGGTTCTGTAGAATGAACTCAGCTGGGACTAAGGCCATTTCTGCACTATACTGTTACAGTGCTATTATTCTATTTTCAACATCCTATGGAATCCTAGGCTTTGCAGTTTACTGCAAACCCCAGGTTTCCATAGAATGTTGAAAGTGGAATAATAGCACTATAACAGTCTAGTGCAGAAATGGCCTAAGTGAACTATCAATATCCCCATTAAAATAGTCAAGAGTAAATTATGTTTTTAGTACAGAAGTACATGATAACCAAGCATGTGCAAAAAAATTAATTGACAAATGCCATATTTGGAGAATCATACTTCTAATCTCAGTGGAAGTCCTTTTTAAAGACATAAGGTTTTTCTGTACTAATTTGAATTCTCCAGTAGATGTAATATTTAAGGCTGCAGTCCTGTACACATTTAAATGGGAGTAAGTCCAGAACATAAAGGGACTTCCTGCACCTATTCTTAAGGCCTTAGTGACATGCACCTTAGTTTCATCCCACTTGTATGACTGTAACTTGCTCTATGCGGGGCTGCCTTCGAAGAATATTTGGAAACTTCAGCTGATCCAAATATCTGTAGCCAGACTGCTGCACCGGTTGGTTGTGGGGAGCCTTGTTATTCTTTTGGGAGAAGCACTTCTCTCGATATCAGTTAACCTTCACAAACACTGTTTATTGGGAGTGTGGGAGAAGACATTCTCCATGGCTGCTCCCATACTCTGAAATTCCCTTCCTGGGGAAAGTAGGCAGGCTCTGTCCTTGCTGGCCTTTCATCAGTGAGTGAACCCCTTTCTGTTCCAGCAGGCTTTTGGCACTGATTGTTTTATATATAATGCCTTTTTTTGTTTATTTTACTTTTCCTCTATTTAAAAGAACCGTTCTAAATTGTTTCAGTTCTTTGAAAAGTTTAACATTAATTTAATCTTAGTTGTTTGTGTGTTGAGAGCTATGTGTGATTGTGGAGAGAGAGAGAGCAAGAGAGAGAGCTGCCTTGAATCCCAGTCTTGAGGGGAAAAGGGGGTATAAATATAATTACTGATTAATTGATATTACTGAGTAGGCATGCATTGGATTGCACCATCAAACAATACATATGTACCCCAGATCTCATGCCTACCAAGCATATTAATCATTGTTCCATAATGGTAATTGTCAAATTTATTATAATATCTTTGGGAGATTTGCTTCACATGCAGAGCACATACTTTGCACATAGAAGATTACAAGTTTAAATCCTGTCATCATGCAACAGTATATGGTACGGTGGAGACAGTATCACTGCACAGAGCATTGGAGAGCTAATGTCAGAGCAGACAGTAGTGGGTTAGATGGGCAAATTAGCTTATATGTTCGGAAAGCACTAATTTCAATTTCAAATCAGTCACAGTTTCAACCCTAGGACCCACTGCAGGCCACACTTGGCCCAGAAATGCTATTTTAAAAATTGGAAGTATATAGAAGTCTACTTCTGGTTTTGTTTCACCTATTTGTTTGTTGTTGTTGTTTGTTTTTTTGGGTGGGGGAGTCTTGTACTCCATTTTAAATAAAAACTACCCCAACAGTGAAAAACTGCATTTTGTCTTTATATATATGTTTTTTAAAAAGTTCATGGAGGGTGGAGGACCACAGGTGGTCCCTGGAGACTGCACTTTGTCTATCTCTTTTCTTGAAGTTCTGCGTGGGCTCAAGAAATAATGAAGTCATCAAAACCTGATTTATCAATCCAAGACAACAGCCAGACCTCCTGTGTGTTTAGTAGCAACTGCTGCTAGAGATTTACCCATCAATAGATACACATGTCTATCCTTCAGATGCTTTAGAACTCTGAATGGCTCCAAGTACAGGAAGAAATAAAGCAAACCATCCTTTTTGGCCCCACTTACTGTCTGCTTGACACAAGGCAAAGTTAGAAAAGGGCCACAAAAAGGGTCACGTCACACCAGTAGTTCATTTAGCTTGATACTTTTCAGCTAGATGCAAGTTCAGAAGCAGAGTGCTGTCCCTCTCTTTTTGTTAATGCATCAGATAATCAGATGTACTGTTCATCAGAAGAGGGAAGGAAAGTTTTAAGTATCTTGTTCAGTAGCCATTTCTTTTATTGTACTTGGGCAGTAGCCATTTACTTCTTCATTTATTTATTTAATAAAACTGTTTGTCTGCTGACGGATTCACAGAGCCAAGATTAGAAAACAGTGAAAGATCTTTGCATAGTATTAGCCATGTGGATGAAAGCATATGAGAGATACAGATCAGGCGGTTGACTCATACTAAATAGTTAAAAAAACCAGAGACATATTCATTAGAAATCACAAGGAAATCTGAAAAACGGAAAAACAAAACAAGCCAATCTCTGAACCTCTCGTGCACTGGAGCATTCACCATGAACCAAAGAACTGAGCTGGGTCAATTGTCTCTGGCACAGTGATGCCATAGGGAGAGGATCACAGTAGCTTTACGACCTTGGTAGAAAGAAGAGGGAAGTTAAAATGCTAGTAGGTGCCCCTCTGCTAAAATTAGCAGTTGCATACATATAGAGATATGCAGAAGGAAAGGGGCTGACCCAAGCACTTTATAGCTGGATTTACTGAGCCAAGCAAGACCATAAGCTGTCATTACAGAGCAATTTTTCTGAACAGGAAATTAATCAAAATATTTTAATATGCTGTGCAGCATTCCTTTTGAGCATTTTAAGTGTATGGCTTTTAATAGATCTTAATTTTCTTTTGAGAGCTGGCAGATTGCTGTTTGTTTAAACATATTCTCTAGATTAGGTTTCAGATATTTTAAACTTTCTGAAAGAATTTTTTTGCCATTTGTTTCTACCCCAGTCTTGCAGCAGTTCTGCAAAATGCTTCTTCGGCTGTTTTGCTCTACTCCAATAAAATTGTTAGGCTGAACATAAAAGAATTTCAATGTTATGTTTGTACTGTGATCTTGAATATATGTGTATTTGGGAGGTTTATCCTGCCTCATTCTGAGGGCTGAATTCAGATTGCATTATTTTAAAAGATAAGAGTTTAATCCCTGGTTTTTTTGTGCTGTCAAAAGCTGTAGAGTAGATGGTTCATAAGAAATAGTGTGTGTGTGTGTGTGTGCGTGCGCGTGCATGCATGCACATACGTGCATGTGTGCTACCACTTGTGGTAGTGTCCTTCATACCCAGCAGCCTGCATGTCTTTCTCCAAGGTGTTTTGTTTGTTAGTTTATTCAAGTTTTGTGCAGTGGCTCCAGTGGCAAGGTAGAAATAGAAATCCGGGTGCTGAATTTGCTCTTGTTTTATGTACATCCTCCTACCACCATCCTGTTTTTCACACCTTTTACAGCATAGTACATTTTTTAGTCTCACTCTTTTTCTAGTAGGCTAGTCATCTCTAGGTTTTTTTGTTATTAAAGAATACTTTAACCTGCTTTCATAACTAGGGAACAGATATAATACCAATCCATGTGTATAAGCCAAGTGTAGTTTAGAAAGCTAAGATGGTGGTTGCTATGCCAGAGCCCCTAAGGTAATAATAATAACAATAACAATTATTATTATTATTATTATTATTATTATTATTATTATTATTATTATTTCTATCCCACCTCTCCACATGGATTGAGGCAGCGAACAATATTAAATACATTAATACATTAAAAACATTAAAAAACATACCCAATCCTCCCCACCTATCAATCCACCTAAAACCAACCCCCTAAAACACACAACAGTCAATCAACTATTAAAGGAACAACAAGACAATTGATGGGAGGCGATGGAAAAGCTAGTCTTGCAAGGCCTGTTGGAAGGGATCAGTCTTGACTGCTCTTTTAAAGCAATCAAGACTGGTAATGTGCTGGGTCTCCTCCGGCAGGCCATTCCATAACTTGAAAGCGATAGAAGAGAAGGTCCTCTGGGTAACCGCAGCCAACTTAGTTCTGACTGGCTGCAGTAATTCCTTCCAGAGGACCTTAGTGTGTGGGGCGGATTGTATGGGAGAAGGCGATCCCACAGGTAGGCTGGCCCCAAGCCATGTAGGGCTTTAAAGGTAATGACCAACACCTTGTACTGTGCCTGGAAACTAATCGGCAGCCAATGGAGAGACTTTAGAATTGGTGTTATATGGTCGGTTTTAGGTCTTCCGGTGACCATCCTGGCTGCCATATTCTGAACTAATTGAAGAGTAGTAGCCCTATGTAGAAGTCAAGCCATGAAGTTACCAGTGCATGTACCACTGTTTTAGGTGTTCCAGCTCCAAGAAGGGGCGCAGCTGGCGTATCAGCTGAAGCTGATAACAGGCAATCCTAGCTGCCGCATCTATTTGAGCTGCCATCTGAAGTGACGAGTCCAGGAGCACCCCCAAGCTGCGGACACAGTCTTTCAGGGGAAGTGTGACCCCGTCTAGGACTGGTTGACAGACCTCCATACCTGGGCTAGGGCCCTTAACAGCGAGTACCTCCATCTTATCTGGATTCAGCTTCAGTCTGTTTTTCCTCATCCAGTCCATTACTGCTTCAAGACATTCGTTCAGAGGCGAGATGCCACCCTTAGTTGATGCTGTTATCCGAGGCATGGAGAGATATATCTGGGTGTCATCAGCGTACTGATAGAACCTTGCTCCATGCCTTCTGATTATCTCTCCCTGCGGTTTCATGTAGATGTTAAATAGCATTGGGGACAGGACACCGCCCTGAAGGATGCCAGAATTAAGCTCCTTTTTCGAGGAGCAGCTGTCCCCAAGCATTACCATCTGGTAGCTACCTGAGAGATAGAAACGGAACCACTTAAGTGCAGTGCCCCCGATCCCCAACTCTCTCAGGCATCCCAGAAGGATACCATGGTCTATGGTATCGAAAGCCACTGAGAGGTCCAAGAGTACCAGCAGGGTGACACTTCGCCTGTTGATACTTAGGCGAAGATCATCCACTAAAGCAGTCTCAACTCCATATCCTGCCCTGAAGCCAGTTTGAAATGGATCTAGATAATCTGTTTCATCCAAGACAGCTTGGAGCTGAAGACCAACAGCCCTCTCGATCACCTTGCTTAAAAATGGGAGATGGGAGACTAGTCTATAATTATTCATATCCAGGGGATCTAAGGAGGGCTTTTTTAGAAGCGGCCGTATAATCGCTTCTTTTAAACAAGCTGGAAAATTGCCCTCCCTAAGGAATGCATTAATAATGTATCTTAAATGGGTCTTAATTGCAACTCCTCCCTGGACGACCAGCCATGAAGGGCAGGGATCAAGAGGGCAAGTTGTCTTTCCTATATTTCCAAGAAGCTTGTCTACGTCCTCGGTACTCACTGACTGAAACTGATCCAGTATAATCCTGTTCACGGGGTCACCGGACACTTCACTAGTAACCTCTGCATTAACACCGACGTCCAAATGGGCTCTTATCTGAGAGATTTTATCTGCGAAATGATTATTCAAAGCATCACAGCAAGCTTCACTAGGTTCTAACAGCGAGATCAGGGGAGTGGGTATCTGAGTCAGATCCCTTACCACCCTGAACAGCTCCGCAGGACGAGAAGTCGCAGATGCAATACGTGCAGAGAGGAATGTCTTCTTCGCTGCATCTATTGTCACTCCATAGGAATAAAGGAGTTCTCTATAGCGTGTCCTGTCAAATAAGAGTCCAGATTTCCACCAGTTGCGCTCTAGTCGTTGTCCAACCTACTTCATGTTCCTGAGTTCTACTGTATACCAAGGATTACGATTTGAAGCAGGCCGGAAAGGACGCTTGGGAGCGATCGTGTCAATAGCCCTAGTAAGATCACAACTCCAGGTATTAATTAGAGCTTCAACAGGATCACCGGCAATACCAACCATAAGACCCTCCAGGGCTTTCTGGAATCCAATAGGTTCCATTAACCTTTGAGGGCGGACCATTCTAATAGGTCCACCACCCCTGCAGGGGCGTATAGCAGCCCTAAGTCTAAAACTGACCAGGAAATGATCTGTCCATGACTGTCAGTGCTGGGCAGAGGACAGGTAGAGGCGGGGGAGCTGGGTGGAGGAGCAGAGCTTTAATGCAACCAGCAACCAAAAAGTACAGCAAACTGTCCTTAACACAGGCAGAGCTTCAACACAGTCTTAACAGAAATAAAGGGTTGCGTCACCCAGGGAATAAAAGGCTGCAAAGGAACAAAAGGCTGGTTACTTCACCAAGGCGGGCGGAGAGGCTGGACACAGGCACGGACAGGAACAAGGCACAGACGGCAGGACCACGGTAAACCGATGGTTGTTGCTCCGTGCCCCTCCCTGCCCGGCGCCTGCCTCAAGTAGCTCTCTGAGCCTGGTGCTGGCCAATCCGGTGCGGCCGCGCAGGTGAGGGCTTGCAGCTGTGCTGTGCCTCATAGCTGGGAACTCTCTGCCCGTCGCCTCCTCTCCAACAGCTGCCGGGACCGGCGGACGGCCTCCTTGGCCTGTCATCGCTGTTGGAAAGGAAGAGGTGAGGCGGAGACGTCAGCCTCCTCCAGATTGGGGTCACGGGCGGAGGCCTCGGCCTTCCACAGTTCGGGGCCGCAGGCGGGAGAGGCGGTGGCTTCGGCCTCCTGTGGATCGGGGCCGCGGGTGGGCGGAGCCCCGGGAGCAGGCCTAGGACCCGCCCTCCCCGGCCAGCCGGCCTCCGCCTCTGCCCCCGCGCCCGACGGCGAGGGACCCGATCCTGCGGCCTCCCGGTACGTAGCGCCAGGCCCGGTGGCCTCCGCGGCGCCCAAGCAGGCCCCGTCGGCCGCAGCCTCCTCCGCGGCCTCCGGGCAAGGCCCCGGCAGCAGTGGCCTCCTCCGCGACCTCCGCGGCTCCCAAGCAGGCCCCGGCGGCGGTGGCCTCCTCCACGGCCTCCGGGCAAGGCCCATCGGCCGTGGCGACCTCCGCGGCGGCCTCTGGGGCCTCCGCCGCATCTGCTGCTGCCTCCGAAGCGGCCTCAGGGGCACCGGCGGGCCCAGCCCAGCCCATGCCCCTGACAATGACAATGTGGTGGTATTTATTATCTCCACCCACGGCTGTGCCTGTTCCATACTGAAGACCGCATCGAGGGTACGACCTGCACAATGTGTTGGCCCAGAGACTAATTGGAATAGGCCCATGTTTGTCATGGATGCCATGAATTCCCGAACCGCACCTGACAAACTGGTCTCAAATGGGATATTGAAGTTACCCAGAACCAAAAATCTGGGCAACTCCAACACCAGCTCTGATACCAGCTCTGCCAGGTCGACCAGAGAGTCTGATAGGCAGTGGGGTGGTCGGTACACTAACAGAATCCCTAGACTGTCCCTTGCCTTCAGGCTCAGGTATGTACACTCGAAGCAGTCTGTTTTCCGGACAGGTATCCTGGTCAGCATAAGATTGTCTTTTGCTCCCCCCTGCCCACTTCCCCTTACCTGCTCACTGACAGAGTATCTGGCTGGCAAGGCCTGGACCCAAGTTGTACCACTGTCTTCCTCCAGCCAAGTCTCTGTAAAGCATGCCAGGTCGGCTTCCTCATCCTTTAAAAGATCATGGATGATATGAGTTTTCTTCTTCAGTGACCTGGCATTGCACAAGAGCAAGGAAAGGTTCTGTGGGTGGTTTGGTTCACTCTCCAGACCCCTTGGGGTAGCAGGACGAACGGAAGGTGAGATAGGTATTAAACATCTATCTCTCCTTCCCCTGTAATGACATTTTGCCCTGCTATCGCCATATCTCCCTTTGCACAGCACAATACTTATTGTCGCTCCCTGTTGTTCATCTATAACATCCAACCGCCCCTCATCATAAGAAAATACTCCCTGCTTGCTCACACCCCCACCCACTCCTACCCCTCCTTCCTTCCTCCCTCTCTTAATTTTAAAGTCAGGCAGAAGGGTGTGGCCAATGACAGTAGAGGCTGTCTCTGATGTTTCTTGCTTCCTTCCACTGTTATCTCAAAATGCCTCTGGTGTTCCTATTTCCTTCAACTGTCTGTCCCCTTTTTAGGAACAGGCAGGAGGGCATGGCCAGCAACAGTAGAGAAGCCTCTGGTGTTCTTCCTTCCTTCTACTGCCTGTCCCCTTTATAGGAACAGGCAGGAGGGCATGGCCAGCAGCAGTTCAAAGTTACGCTTTGTTCAATTTATTTTTGATGACATAAAAATCATCTCCCCAAGTATCTTTTGTTGATCCTTTAATATACTTAATGGTATTCTGAAATAGAACATAACAGTGATTAATCAGCATTTAGTGTTTCCTGAATAAGAACAGAGCACATGTCCTCATAATCAAATTCAGTCTTTTGAAAGTTATTAAAGATTTTGCTATGATACCTTGAATAAATAAGTTACTGCTAGGTGGGGAACCCAAAACTCATTGGACATTAAAGACGCCTCTTAGGAAATGTTCTGAGTTCAAAACTTATCTCACAGTTCTCCCTTTGAGTCCAACAAGACTGACATGCAGCTTCCCAAAAGGTAAAGATGTCTATAGTTGAGCCCACAGAACGTGATTGCAGATTTCTTGACTTCTGTGCACAGGACACAAACTCAAAACCTCAGGAACTGGTGGTGTCAGTAGAGGATCCACAAGGCCTAGGCATCACCATGAAATCAAAGAACCCCAAGGCTGAGATGCCAGATACACCAGAACCTGGCCCAACAATTGTGAGCTTTGACATAGGTGAACAGGCGCAGTGGTAAAGCTATCTTCAAATCTTCCAAAATCCATTAAGCTTATGTACTACTGCTAGCAGCATGCCTAACATGAACTTTTGGTGAAGAAGAAGGGTTTTAGACTTAGACCAGAAGCTTTATCCTTTAAGCCTCTTCACTTTGTAGGGGGAGAAGGAATAGACTTCTAGAACAAAGCACAAAACATGTCAGTTTAGTCTTGGATTTTGTTGAAGCAAATTGCTCACTAGAACGTCTCTTCGGTTCCATTTCCTCCAAGCTGCCTTGTGTCTCGGTGCCACACCAGAACACAACAGTCACAGCAAGTGCATCAGTTCTGTGGTATGGTGAATCCACTCCAGGTTTTAGTCAGAATTTTAAAAGAGTTATTCAAGATGCTGATCCCTAATCCCAGAATATTTCAGCAACTTGGGTAGCTCCTTTAGAACTCAGACTGAATCCCAGTGCATATTCAGTGCACCACTGATACGGAAGGAGTGAAACAAGTGGAGTTCATAGGCCATATGCTGCCTCCACAGTCATTTCTGAGGTTCCCGCTGGCACCACTACCATCTCCCAAATCTTCTAGATCTGGACAGGGAAAATAATGGCCAAGATATTGCATCATCAGATGTAACTATGATGTAGCAGATCAAGACCATGAGAAATAATGTCTGTAGTGCTCGCCCAGACACAAGTTAGACTGAGAACAGACAGCTGAGGAGACCCCTCAAGATCCTGCTGCAACTGCAAGTCTGTAGCTGGATGCCTGTGCAGTGCATCCTCCTACAGGAAAAGAGCTGGCGGTATCCCTGCTCATCCCCTTTTCTTCAGCAAAACAGAAATCACCAAGGAGGGCTGCATTGCTTAAAATATAGTTTTGGGGATGTTTGATCTACTTCACAATGACTGTAAAAGTGAATCATAATGATGTGAGTTAGATTTGTCGCATAGTAATTCATGACTAGAATTGCAGCCTGCAATTCACACAGTGCTTTTGATGGTGGTAAGTTTCCACAAGTTGGCATTCCCATTTTCCCTCAACCAGAACAGACCTTTGGTCTAGAATGTCTTGCTTAAAATATATTTTACATTTCTAGTTTGTACAGTATGGATGGGAACATTTCTTATGTAATCTGTTCATCTGAAATACAAGAATGGAGTCTTCTTTTATATAGATTTGTACACATCTTTCAAATATGCTTGCTCACACTGGATGTCCTATGTCTGGTGGACTCCCTGAGTCACAAGTTGTTTCCACAAACCACTGTGCATGGAATATGCACATTGGTGTCCTTTGAAATTTGACCTAAAACTAATTAAGCTTTGACAGTTAACTCAAAAATTTCATAGCAAGACCTTCAGGTGTTTTCCCTCAAGTATCAGACTGAATGTACTAATAACTATCTTGGCATAGGGCAAATCCATGTAGAGTCAAATGTTTGTATCCCTTCACCAGCTATTACATCATGATTTCTTTCTTGATTCCTTTGGCCTAGGATTCCAGTGGACCAGTGTAATTTATTCCATGGATAGAGTATAACTTTGGCTTAAATGTGCTAGATGAATGATATATTAATCTTTATCTCTAAATGAAAGCATTTCTTGAATGGCTTAGGGGGCTGCCAGCTTAGTAAATAATGAATTGCTAGCTCTATTATTTGTATTACAGTAATTCCACCTGCTAATCCTTTCCAGCAATTGCTGGACAGAAACAATGCAAAAGTATTTTTGTTCAATCTGAACTGCAGTATTATTTTTGGATGCATTTTGTACATACTTCAAAGCAGTAATGTTAATATGAAATTAGTATATAGTGATTAATATATATTAATATATATAATGAGTTAATGCAGTGCTTACAAGAGGCTTTAATATGTAATGGCATAATCTTAAGAATTAATAGAGACAATATATTAGGAATGTTTAGGAGTTCTGTTTGCACATCTCTTGATCTGGTGGTCTTTATAACCATGGGAAAAAATGTGGAAAGTATGTAGCGATCTGTAGCTGTTACCAATAGTTAAAAATCTGCAGTTAAAGATTAGACAGCATTTCATCAGTGACAAGAAACAGAAATAACTTTTCATTATATTCTGGATAGTATATAGGAAACAAGCAAAATCAGTTGTTAGATTTCTTAAATTGTTATTGGCACTCTGGGCATCACTCTACAGATACTCTATATGTGAATTTGAATTTTGGCATCTTCATCTTTCAGGAATTAATTTTTAAATTTAGCACATATTCACTGATGACTAGTAATTATTCCTTTTGTCAACAGGCAATATAATGAAGGATGTTGTGGCAACTTACCATGTGCTGGGCTCGGCCGAGTTAAATGAGAGCTACGTCAGTGTTCTAATGGGCATCACATCGGATCTTGGTTGCGAAGTATTAGAAGGAAGGAACCTGGCATTCCATACTGAGGAAGCACTGTGTGTCAGTACACACTTTCTGATAAAACCCAGGGATTATGAACTCACTCACCAGTATTACCTGTCTGGAGCAGGCTTAATTTTATAAATTGAAAACAATAAACTCTATGAGTTTTTTTTAAATGCCTTCTCTTCTGTGTTTTTGGGGATGATCTGCTCAAATGAACAGTTTTTGCATCCAGTACAGAGAGAGGCTCTTCTGCAGGATCAGAAGATAACACTGGACTGTAAATTATGGTTAAACTCACTTGTATCTTCTAATGCTGGTAGTCAAAGGACAAGTTAGAAAGGGAGAAAGACTTAAGTGGAAAAGCTGTTTTCTTTCCTTTCGAGGATTAGACACTTCAGATTATGTTCTCTGGAGGCCCCATTTCTTGTAATACCACCTGTGCAGTCATCGTGTATTGTGGCCGTGGCCCTAAATTCTCAATGTTTGCACTGACAGAGGTACAGTACCAGAGTAACATCATGTCCTGTGATCTGCAAATAGCATCACTTCTTAAGTGCTTAATTTGTGGCACAGAAAGACTTGAGGTTGGACTTCAAAGCCCAGGAAAGACCTCAACATGTTCAGGTTGGTGAACTCCAAGGCCTTCAAAAGTTTCAGAAGAATTGGAAATGGAAGATCCCAGGGCTAGTCATTTGGCCAGATTTGTCACTCAGCACCCCATTTAAAACCTAGAAAGCTAATTAGCAAAGAGTTGAAAATAAGATGAGTTAATTAAAATCAATTAATTTTAAAATGAACTCATCAGAGAAGAGTCTGCTTATTTCTAAATTAAGGCAGTGGTATCTCTAAATTCCCAAAGAAATTCTGTGCTTTTCAGGGTCAAACCTGTGGACTTAAATTTACTGTTCAACTGCAGAAAAGAGAGAGAGAAATGTGGTCATGTGCCATGTTTGAAAATGTCATTTTTGTCTACCTTCTATTTATATTTTGTTTTCTCAAAGGTAGAGGGCCAGTCACTTGGAATGTAGTAGTTTCTGAACTTTTCAACAAGACCATTACCTTTATGCTGTGCCTGCATGGTGACCACGGCTTTGGACTAGTGTAACAATAAACAAAAAAGAAATGAGGGAAAAAGCTTAGATGCATTGTTCTTTTTCACCATGTTCTTTGTTTTGTACACGATGCCTTTTAAATTTGACTTGAGTTAGCCTTCCATACCACATACAAAACCATGCACTCCAACTTCCTCTGCACATGGCTGGGCTACCTCACCACCCCCGGTCCATAGCACTCCTGTTTTTCTAGTATGTTCAATGTTGTCCTTACTATATTCATGTCTATTTGTGTATGTCTTTCTCTAGTAGTATGTGAAAACCAGGTTAACACAAACATGCGTGCGCACACAGAGAGAACATACAAACACAATCAGGCCACTTATCCTGGCAAGGAATATGTGGCACTGTGATAGCCACTTTTTTATTAGTTTCAGTAAAACAGCAAGTAAACATACTCCCTATTTTGTGACAGATTTAATTGGCTTTAGTAATGGTATTATTCTATTGCAAACTGTGGATTTTCCTCTCTCTAATGGGCCAACTTAGCTGTGTTTTCCCTGTGAGAAAGTCCCAAAGAGATATTTGAAGCAATGCTTATTAGTGCATTTCTTTCTGTTTTTTTAAGTTCTTTAATTAAAGAAATGAACAAGAAATATCTGAGTGAAGAACATTTAAACTGTATTTATGACTTTATGGCTCTTGCTTTCATTTCTTGCTGCCTGATTTCTAATTACATTCACGTCATTTTACATATGACATTCTCTTAAGTTTGGTGCAGTTTTGAATTTTCCAAGTTATGTCTGTGTCATTATGCTATAAAATATTGTCTGTCTGGCATTTTTTCCTCTGTAGCTGAACAAACAAGTATTTGCCAGTTTCATTTGCATTTGCCAGTTTCAGCGGTGACATTAACACTCAGAGCCTCTGATGACTTGTTAACTTGCAAATATTTGCAAGTGGTCTGATTTTAGCATTTTAGAATATTTGGCTTTTGTACTAAAAACTGTGGATTAGAAAATAATCCATATATAGCGCAAACAAATGTCTGGGTTCACATACAGCCTACACATGTGTAACTTCTGATGAGAACAGGACCACATATAATTCCCCCAGTTACAGAGGTAAGAAGGGTTAAATGTGCTGCAATAAATTTTCTGCACATTGAAACTATTAACACACTGTACAGTCAAATCCCATACAGTTAACTCCTGCTAACATAAAAGTGCTGTTCCGTATTGTCTATAGTAATGATTATCAAATTTTAGCTCTACGTGTTCTGGATTTCAACTCCTAGAATCTCTGACTGTTGCCTGAAACTTCTGGTGGCTGGTTTGATCAAAGACTGAGCTATGAACCCAGACATCTGATCAAACATGACAATTTTGTTAAAATATGGTGACAATGTTGGTGGATCAGGAAAGAAAAATGCTTTATGGGTTCATCAGCTGGCCATCCGGATTAACAAACATAATGTGGATGTTAAAGTTTTGTGGAAACTTGCCACTATAAGACTACAGGAATCTGTTTCTGGCAAGCAATGTAGATCACAGCCCAGCATAAGTTTTGTGCATCATCGAAAAAACTTTAAAGTGCTTTGGTTTGTCTGGATAATGCTCACTGTATTATCTACACTACTGACTTTCTGGTCTGCATATGTACAATATCTGAATTATTTGTGCAGTTCCTACTGTGGCTATCCCAATAAGTCATGGTGTGCAACAGGGGGCAATTCTCCATAGCTGCAAATGGGAGATTTCATCTGTTGAGAGAGAGAGAGATTGAATCCCATGGCATTTGAACAAGGGCATAGTTTGGAAGTTTTTGTCCTCTGGCTAAATCTGCTTTTGAAAAGCCTTTGCTCCTAAGCATCTGGACAAGGCTGTCATTGTGAAGGTACATGAATATTTACAAGAGCTGCCCTCCTTTTTTTCCCTTCCCAACATTTCGAAGGCAAGCTTTTAAATGTCATTGTCCTCTGGGACCTTCAGATATTTTGATGCAAGGCAGCGCTTGCTTCCTACATAATATTAGCTGACTTTGACAAGTTGAATCAATTCATCACCTATGGAATTGGAACAATATTATGTTCACATTCAAATAAGATGGGTGACATTTGATAAGTTCTTTAATGGGCAAAACAAAGAGAACATCTGTTTTGACATAATTTTAGACTTGATCTGAATTAAGTTAGGTAGTTGATTCCAAATTGTTTACATAATGGATGTGTTGTATCTGTCTTTACGTCTGGTGTCTTCAAGGTTACAGCTAGAACTTTACAGAAATGTTTAAAAAAATCCACTGATACTTTCACAAGGATTGCCCACAGCAAACATAAGCTCAGTATTGGTACTGGATGCTGACAGAACAAACCATAAATCTAAAAACCATTTAAGAAGCTCAGAATGAGACACGGCTTAATTTTATCAGAATTTTCATTTAATGGAATAGTGTTGTTTACTCATAGTAAGAAGAAGCCACTAAATGCTCAAACCATGTGCTATGATTAAAACTGCTATAAAAAACTAAGCCTAAGCCATATATTAGAAAGTAAGGTACAAAGAGGTGAATAGTTGAATGCTTATAAAAGATAACAGACAGATAATGCTATACATTCTTTTTACACGCAAAACAACAAGCTTTTAAACAGCATATTTCAGGTGTTAAAAGCTGTCAACAAACATTTAGAACTGAGGCACTATTTGAAGTGGTAGCTTCCAGGTTCACTCTTTTTTTTCTACATTCAAGCACTCTTCCTTTTTATACTCTTTCTCATCTTCCAGTCTGGCACGTTCAAGTCAGCTTCCTGGTGTCTAAGCCATTATCTTTTGCCTGAAAATTGTTTGAAATCTGAATGTCTTCTATGTCCATTAACAGAAATAACAGAAGAAGGACATTTTAATATATTCTGTAATGTGTATAGTAATCTTTCCTTTCTCTCTCTCTCTTTTGATCGCAATAGACTAAATGAACAATTAATTAATCATTACCTTTCTGAGGAGATATAGAACAAACAAGAAAAGCTAATAAAATAATAACAATTATAAAAACAATTATAAAATTAAAAATCAATTGTTTCAAAATTAACAGTTAATCTATTCAACAGCTTAATAGTTTTAACTGTTATGTTTGTCAATTTAGCTGTTATTTTCTTAAACCTTAAATTTTAAAATTGTTAATGATGATACTCAGTTAAGCGAAGGGCAGTAGGAAAAGAGGAAGACTGCATTACATGTGGATAGATTCAATCAAGGAGGCCATGGCACTGAGTTTGCAAGACCTGAGCAGGACTATTGATAGCAGAGATCTGGCGGTCTCTCATTCATAGAGTTGACATAAGTCAAAGCTGACTTGATGACAATTAACAATATACAAATACGTCATAGCTCCAGTAGAATCAAAACTGCATTACAGGCCAATGTAAACAAGTAGGGGTTTTTTTAGGGATCATTCAAAGGCTATGATGGTGGGGCTTGCTAGACATCAACTGGAAGAGATTTCCACCACTCGTGGCCACCACCAAAAGAGTCCTGTTCTTCTACTTTTATAGGCAGGCACTCAAGCAGGGCTTCTCAGAGTGTCAATTAAGTTCCTTTGCCAATTAGACAAGTGTCCCATTAGCCATCCTATTTTGGTTTTCTATCTACAAAATAACCACAATAGATAATAACATTTTAAAACATAACATTTTAAAACATCCATAAATTAAATGGCTATACAAAACTGTCAGGCAACCAGAGTTAAGATCAATCTTATTGTATATTCTGAAGTGCTAGTAAGTGAGCTACCAGAACTTAAGAGGCACATGATTGGTTACTGTCAGTTCTGATCCTGCTGATCATTCTCCGAAGAAAGGAAAGTCATGGCATTGCTGTGGGATAAGGTCCCCTCCTCGCTTTCTCATCCTTCAGTAGGTGGTCAGAGCTGATGGAGTCAATGTTGGGTAAAACCAGAGTTAAGAGTAGCCAGAGGCAAGGTCCCAGAAGGAGATGTGGGGAATTTACATCACTTATGGTATTGCATAGCTTTCTGTGTGTGTGTGTGTGTGATCCCATGCCTTCTCTACCTCTTGCATACTCATAAAAAAAAAGAGGAAATGATTACCAGAAACAAGCTCTGGAGAGCAAGAGAGGCCCTGCAGTGCCTGGAGAGAAGGATGGCATCAGCCTGTATGAAATGAGGCTGAGGGCTTTATAAATGCACAGGCCAGAGACGTTACCATCCTAGACTTAAGGGATTTTTTTAAAAAAAAACTTATTTCTTTGTTAGATAAATAGATGGCAAACTATAATACTAATTCTTTGGACAATGTTTACTCAGAAAGGGTAAGAAAACAAGCTCCAAAATGGTGGCACACCATGGCAGGAGAGAATAATGTGCCAGTAATGTGAAGCAGCATGGATATGAGATGCCTCTGTTATTGATCTTCATTATAGATGTAAGTTGCAACACAGTACCATGCTTACCTACTCACATGTAAATCCCCCTGAGCTGAGTTAGACTTACTCTGAGGTAACTTTATCTAGAACACCCAATTCAGACCATTTCCACACTAAACTGCCCCCTCCTGAAACTGCAAACCCCAGGATTCCATAGGATGTTGAAAGTGGAATCATAGCGCTATAACAGTCTAGTGTGGAAATGGCCACAGTCATGGGATATCACTACACCCAATTTGTAATAATGCTGTGCACAAAGACCTCTGAATCAGTTCAGAGCCCAATTCAGCAATACAATTCTGGACCTGATTCAGCCTGAATCACTCCTGATACAATCTAACATGGATCCCTAATCCAAATTGAGGTTTGGGAATCTGGATAGCCAATTCTTCCTATATGGTGACCCGCAATGAGTTCCCCTACTCCTCCTTAAGGCAGTTGTTGATCTTGGATGATATTGAAAACTTCCCACTCATGGTTTCCCCATATCATATCTTCCAGAGCTGGCTGTTTAAGGTAGGTGGGGGAGGAATGACCTGTTGCAATCAGAGGGTGCATAACTCTTTGCTCCCGCCCTATGGGTCTTGTCCCTGTTGCCTCTCTGATGGGACATTTCTGCCTATGTCCTGATTATGATTGCAGCAAGCTGATGATGCTGGAATGCTTTGGCTAGCTATCCCTGCAGATTTACTAGCTACTGTGAAGGCAGATAGCAATACTGGAATCCTCTTTCACTTCAGAGTGGTCTCAGACAATACTCTGTCTTCTCTGTGGTGACTCAAGCTGCCTGTCTTGCCATTCAAATTTTGTGTCAAAATCCCAATTTTGTGACAAAAACAACTAATGGCAAATGACATGGGGTTGAATAAGTGTTGCAACACAAAGAAATTCACAAACGTTCAAATGAAAAACAACAGGAAAGCAAAAAGAAGAGAAAATTAGACTATTCAACAAGAGAAGTGAAAAATTTAAAAGACTTCAAGAGACTAACTCAGACACAGCTCTTTCTCAATCAGCTATTAACACAGATAAATGGATTTTTGTGGAGATAGTTGACTGTTTAACTTCAGTGACCTCAAATCTCTCTCCATAACAACTGTGATTGGACTGTGCAGTTGAGATTCTTGCCCCAGACTGTACAATAGAACAGTCACTGAGCAAAACCCAGCTCTCCTTCTACCCCTTTGCACCACACTATTGCTGTTTTCTTTATATGATCCTGTTGGAAACGCTTTCTGGCTTTTTCCTCATTATTTTTAATATTCAGATTTTCAGCATGACCTTCTGGTGAGCCACAAAAATGTCCTTAGACAAGAAATGTCCTTAGATTTCTCCCCATTTGTTTCATAAGTACACCCACTCAGTGAAGAAACAGACAGAGTAAGGTGGCTAGTATGGTTCAATGATGAGGCATGGTTGAAAGATATGATTAGTCTGAATAAGAGATGATGAAGAAAAAAAAATCTAAAATCTGAAGAGCATTTCCACAGAAGATGGGTTAGACTTGTTTAATGTTGCTATAGTGAAGGTCTAGAATTAATGGAGGGAAACAGCATAGAAATAGATTTTGGCAGAACATTCAAGACAGACTTCTGAACAGGAAGATTCAAGAGGAGAACAAACTGATTCAGGGAAGTGGTGGATTGCCCTCACATTAAGTAGAGGCTGGACAACCATCTGTCAAGAATGATGTGTTCCGATTACAAAAAGAAATAATGAATTGTACCATAACAACTATGATAAAAAATGGAAGGAGATAACTCAAGATTTGGAAAAATGGACTCAAAATATCTTTGCTGGGATGGATATCCGTGATAAAAATGAATGTGCTTCCAAAAATGAATTATCTTTTTCAAAATGTGCCTTTCATTACAAATATCAAACCCTTTGTTCAATGGAAGAGAGACATAACTAAATTTATGTGGCTAAGGAAGAAACCAAGAATTAAATGGAGAATTATGACAAACCTAACAGTGAGAGGTGGTTTAGGCTTGCCGGACTTGCAGGTATATTACAAGGCAGTGGCATTCACTTGGATAAAAGACTGGATAAATCTTCAAAATATGAGAATGCTGGCATTAGAAGGAGCAGACTTAAGAATGGGATGGCATGCCTATATGTTTTATGGAAAAGCAGCAATAGATAAAGATTTTACGCGTCATTTTGTAAGGAAATCATTACTTAAAATATGGACTGATTAATAGAAGAAGAACATAAGGCAGTTACCCAATTTGGTCTCCCCGCAAGAAGCCTTTTTTGGGAGATGGACAGACACAGGCAAATGGTTACGGTATGAAGACCTATTAGAAACGACAGAAGACTGCGGCATGAAGATGAAATCAAGAGAGAAATTGGAAACTGAAGGAATAAAATTAAGCTGGTTTCCCTATAGACAGCTAAAGGAAAGATTTCAAATGGATGTACAAACTTATGGAATACAACAAAAGGAGCAAATCCACCTACTGCGATTGTTAAGAGAAAATCCACCACATTTATTAGCATATTTGTATCAAGAAATTTTACACCAAGAATGCGAGGAGGAGACAGTTAAAACTGCAATGATACAATGGGCACAAAATGTTGGACATCCAATACAGCTAGAATGGTGGGAACAGAGTTGGCAACGAGCACAGAAATTTACTGCTACTAAAAATTTAAAAGAAAATTATTACAAACTATTTCATAGATGGTACATAACACCAGAAAAATTAAAGACAATTTACAAGACTGGTACAGGTCAATGTTGGAAATATCAAGAGAACTCTGGTACACTATTTCATATGTGGTGGTCATGTCCCAAAGCACAAAAATACTGGAAAGAAATACAGAAGAAAATAAGTTCAATTTTGAAGATTCAATTTGGGATGATACCTGAATTTTACTTGTTAAACATGACATATATATTAGATGGAATGTCAGTCAAGAAATATTGGAGAATAATATTATATATGGTGACGACGGCCCGCACTGAGTACGCACGACTTTGGAAAAATGAAACTATACCTACTATTGAACAGTGGTGGACAACTTTTATGGAAAATAGAAATGCGGACATTCTTACACAAAGACTAAAAGGGAAATCAGATGAAGACATTAATAAAGAGTGGAAGATTTGGGTTGGATGTAGACAGAAAATATATAATTCATGATATCAACTACTATACAGGGTAATAATCACTGAAATATCATGTAACAAGTAAAGTAGAGAAATATAGCAGGAACTAATGAATTATTGATTACTAACATTTTATTGTGATATGTGGTATAATAAATAGAGGAAATATTAATAATTGTAATCCAGAAAGGAAAGGAAGAAGAAATAATATTGCATGTAAACATTGCAGAAATAATTGTTTGATTTATTTGTTGAAACTTTAATAAAATCATTAAAAAAAAAGAAGAATGCTGTGTTCCAAGAGTGGGCAACATGTGGACTGCAGTTTTCATAATCCTTCACCATTAGGTATGCTGACTAAACTGATGTGGGCACTTAGTGTAGTTGTAAGATTTCTCCTCTTTGGTGGCTAGCTAGATGTCTCTTAAGGAAGCTTACCTGCAGATTATCAAAATGAGGGCCGTTTCCTGTTGTTTAATTCCAGTATTTGTCTGTGTCTACACAAATTCTTTCTGACTCGCATGCCTAGCAGCTGTTAACAAACCTGCCCTCTGTGAAATTCTTTTACCTAGTATTTAGCTGCCTAGCAAATTTACCTCCAGCATGTACAGTTGTAGTTCCTTCTGTTAACACAAGGGGGAACTCTCCAACCTTATCAAAACAGAATCAAACCAGACTATTATTCTGATAGGAAAAATAAAAATATGCTGTTCATCTGTTCTATGCATTTATTTCATGTTGCAATTGTTTCCAATATGCTTTGGGTAACTGAACATTTATATGCTCAGCTGGCATTTTTGCTCTCAATCAGCTTTTATTCTTAACTATTAATTAAAGCTGGATTAAAATAATAGGTTTCGTTTTCCGGTTAATGAATTGCAGGCCTGCAAAGCAAATTGATTAGTCTGATCATATAGTGGTAATGGTTCTTGTTGTTGCTGTTGCTGTTATCTATATCCCTCTTTTTCCCCCGTCTGGGACTCAAATTAGTTTACAAAAGTTAAATTAGATACAGCTAAAAAAAACTGTAAATAAATGCCAAAGATAATATGTATATATAATTAAACTATCAATAACATTAAGAGCAATTAAAAACATAACCATTAAAAAGAAGAACAACAAATATAGACAACATAGCACATGAAAGGCCCATTCCCCCTGAGCAATCATTCCTTCCTTGGAGGTTTTTAAGCAGAGGCTTGATGGTTATCTGTCGGGAGTGCTTTGAGGGTGTTCCTGCATGGCAGGGGGTTGGACTGGATGGCCCCTTGTGGTCTCTTCCAACTCTACATTTCTATGATTCTATGATTCTATGAATCAGGCGTCAAAGACCTGCCAAAACAAAAAGGCCTGGACAGCAAGGAGGGCCCCAATCTCAGCTTTCCGAGAAGAGAGTTCCAGAGCCTGGAGTGCAGCCATCAAGTAGGCTTTTCCCTGTGTTCCCCCAATATGTACCTGTAAGGATGATGGAACAGAGAGAAGAGCCTCCCTTCGAGATCTCAAGACATGAGCACACACATGTAAGGAGAGATAGCCCTTCAAATAACCTGGACCTCAACCATCTGTTATTGAGATCATACTACTCAGATCTTCACAGCAAGATTCTTTGTTGTTGTTGTTCCAAGCATAATATCAAAGAGTAAGGATGTGAAAATTTGAAAGCTGCATTGCATTGCTCAGGCTTCTACCACCATTTTCATCTTGGCCAAGGTCTGTATTGGCTTGTGGGAAATTTTTCCTCCTTCCGACACAGATATACACTCTGCTTGGTGTTTGTGTTCTAACCCTTTTTTATTAATGTTCATCTATTTTTATGCACTTCCCTATTGAGCATGTTTGTATGCATGTTTTTTTTTCAAATATACAAATCTTTGAAAGTTTTGAATATAGGAAGGGGTGTAATATTTTAATTAATAAATGCATAGAAATAAAAGCTAGTAATAACCATTTACTTGTACATGATCTGCACACACACACACAAAAGAAAAGAAAAAAATTGATGCTCACAATGTCTTTCCATTAATGAGAAACTAAAAGATACACATTAATAGTCATGAATAGACTTCCGCACCATATATCTGTACAAAATCTCATTACATACAAATCCCTTGTTATTGTTATGTGCCTTCAAGTTTCCAATTTACAGAGACCCTATCGCAGGTTTCATTGTCAAGATTTATTCAGAGGAGTTTTGCCACTGCCTTCCTCTTTAGACTGAGAGAGTGTGACTTCCCAAGTAGACGTCCATGGCTAAGCAGGTATACAAACAGCGGTCTCCTGGAATCTTAGGCCGTTTCTGCACAACACTCTTATAGCGTGATTATTCAACTTTCAACATCCTATGGAATCCTGGGGTTTGCAGTTTAAGGAGGGGGTGGGTGGCCCCTCCCTAAACTGCAAACTCCAGGATTCCTAGGATGTTGAAAGTGGAATAATCACGCTATAAGAGTGTCATGTGGAAATGGCCTTAGTCTTAACACTCAAACCATTACACCAGACTAGGTCATACATTCCATCCTTACAAAAGAACAATGATAAAATCTAAGATCTAGAAATTATTAAAAAAATAAATAAAGCTTTGTCCAAAATCTGTAGAGATCAAAATCAGTTTTATGGTAGAAATCCACAATAAGGTATCTTAAATAGCAGGTCATTTATGAACTGTGTTGAAGTGGACTATAGTCTTGAATGCTCTTGCATCCATATTTATTAGTCTTCAAGGTGCAACAGAATTCTTTAGCATTTCCCCCCCGATATACACTAACACAGCTATCTCTGTGGAAATTGTTAAACATCACAGTAGTGCTTGAATTAATAAAGTAAAAATTCAGTGAGGTTTCCAGATGTGTCTTGATGTAGAACCGCAACTAATTCTGCTTCATTTGAACTCTACCAGGGACGAGCAAAGAGTAGATCTGGATCCACTGATTTCTTACTCCCAGTTGTTGAACAATTGCAGCAGCTAAATGACTCCTCCTGGAAGGCCAGCCCTACCATTAGGAAATTAGGCAGCTTTTTGAAGCAGCACGCCAGGGGTACATTGGTTATATCCTACTGTATACCTGCCCATGAGGATAATTCCTATGAGTAGGGAGCTAATGGGTTTGTAGTCGGCCTGTGCTCTGCAGATTTTAGCCTGGAGGGATCTACTATATTTTTTACAAGAACCCTGATATCTACCAACCTGATACACAAGGCTAAAATTACAGCATTCTGGTACTCTGGGGTGGGTATCAGAACTGAACAGAGCTCAAAATACATTTTCCATGCACAAACTCCCTCCTTTTGACCTTAAGCATCTGTTATTTCATCAATGTAGCCAGCTTTGGACAATTAACTGCTTGCTGCAGAAGGGTCTTCCAATGGGGGAATGCTGTGCTTGTTATGTTTTAAGTGCTTTAAAATGCTTCTAAATTAGTGATCTTTTTAATGAGATAGTTTAATTCTTGTTGTTTTAATTATTGTGATTGGGGTTTTAGCCACAGTTTCATCTGTATCGTGAGATGCCTTGGGTCTCCTACTGGAGAAAGGGGAATACATCTACAAGTCCTCCAGTCCCTTTCTAGTTGCTCTGTTATTAGCTACTGTAATGTTATTGCTTGTGCCCTCAGGTATTAATAACACCAATGTACTGGCTACTCTTTTTAAAATGTCACAGATTTGGAAGCTTGTCTGGTGTTTTGTTTTCTCTGCCAAGAAGAGAAGCTACACCCCCTTCCAGAATGGCAGAATTGAGCACGCATAGGGAAAGATTGTATTCTGGCTGCTCAAATCTTGCCATAAGTGCAATCCTTGCAAAGCTGCTGATGTTTGCATTTCATAGCACAAAGCTGCTGCTTCCAGATATAAAAAGACATATCCAGTATACCAGGTCAAAGACATGAATGATGGGGTGTGGAGCTGGACTTTATCACATTGTTATGTATATTGTATTGATTTAGGAAACCAGTGCTCAGCCCTAAATAGGTGTGACTTCCTGTAGCCACAGTAGAAATATAACACTTGGGCCAGCTACAGTGCAAAGTGCAGTCCAGTTTTCTTCAGAGGAAACTGCATAGATGGCTCCTCTCTATAAACTCTTCACCATAAACATAAGTTTTTGCAGTTCACTTACCCTGGGGTGTGGTGGTTGCACAGTAAAAATACTTTGCTGAGCACTGAGAACGCTATATATTACAGAATATAGCTTGGAGGAGGTGTGTGTGGTTTTTTTTTTAATAATTCTCACTGGCCATATTTGCAAGGAGAGGTATATAGAACAAAAAAGTACCCTTTCCAGGCTATGCTAACAAATGCCTTAGAATGCTGGTAGAACATTTGCAAAGACTTTATGGGTGCTCAGGCAAAGAACATATGTTTAGGGCCAATTAAGCATAACACCTGCTTGCAAGGAATAAAGAGAAGGATGGGTATGTCAAGCCCTCCAGGTTGGCTTAGCTAGGAAAGCTGGTGGTGAAAGATGATGGGAGTGGGAGTGCAGCAACATCTGGAGAGCCACACATTCCCCATCCCTCAAGTTAGAGGGCCCACCATATTCAGTAAGGCTGCTCCAGCAATGTAGCTACATTGCTGAAGTTTATACCCACAACACATAATGAGCATGCTTTCAAAGGCACAGGGAAGCATGAGGAGAAAATACAAAAGGAAATGTGAATGGTGAAATAAAAAGCCATGCTTGGCTAGGCACAGATAAAGGAGAGAGAACCATAGCGGACTGTTTAGGTTCTTGTCTATGTTTTGAGACAAGGAGAGAGGGGCCTGAAACAACACACTATATTTCAACCAGAATATTGAGTGGAAGAGCAGACAGATGAACTGTAGAGCACCCCATATTAACACTGAGGTTTCCTTGCAGTGCAGGAAAGCTTAATTTGACCCTCCAAAATCAACAGCTTTCAAGCTTGCTTTGCTTTCGGGCTTTCAGCTTTCAACAAACCAACCAACCCAATAAATGCTGACCTTTTCCTTTAAACAGAGTAGGTGACAATCTGGGACCAACAGCATAGTCAAGGCAGGACCTTGGGGGAGAATAATCTGAACATACAGCAAACTGGCTTGCTGTATTTTGTACTAAGTAAATTAATTATCATTACAGTCTAAGGAGAGGTTTATGGAATGGTTAAATCTAGAATATAAAATCATGTAAGTCCAACACTTTCAAGAACCAATCATCTCTGCTTGCCCTTTGCAGCAAAGTCATTCCTTTGTAGTTTCTCTCCATTTTATCCCAGACATTGCTAATGCCACTTGTGTTCCTGCTTCTGTGGCCCAGGAAAGGAATCAAGGAAATGAGTGAGTGGGAAAGACACACGTACAGCTAGCTGTTAATGAGGGCCAGGTGGACATGAGTTGTGAATGATAAGACAAAACCCATATTGTTTTCCCAATTAATAGAATGTGTCTACACTACACATTTGTAACAGTTTGGTATCACTTTAATTTAACAGAATTTGTAGTTTGTTGAGGTGGGGTTGTTTAGTGCTGTGGTACATGGGAGATAATTCTAAATGCCTCAACAAATTGCAAATTCCAGATTTCCATAGGATGGATTCATGAGAGTTAAACTGATATTAAACTGTAAGTAGCCGGGAGATGTAGGGAGGAGGTCAGAAAGGCTAAAGCACAGAACGAACTTAGGCTAGCCAGAGACATTAAAAACAATAAAAAGGGCTTTTTTAAATATGTCCGCTGCAAAAGGAAAAAGAAGGAGACGATAGGGTCGCTGCGCAGAGAAGATGGTGAATTACTAAGAGGGGGAAGAGAAAAGGCAGAACTACTTAGCACCTTCTTTGCCTCAGTTTTTTCCCAGAAGGATACAAGCACTCAACCTGGCAGTTGGGGAGCAGGTGAGGAAGCAGGAGAAACGAGGCACATAATATGTAGAGAGGTGGTACAGGAATACCTGGCCGCATTGGATGAATTCAAGTCTCCGGGGACAGATGAATTGCATTCTAGGATATTAAAAGAACTGACAGAGGTCATTTCGGAACCGCTTGCTATAATCTTTGAGAAATCTTGGAGGACAGGAGAAGTTCCAGCAGACTGGAAGAGGGCAAATGTTGTCCCCATCTCCAAGAAGGGAAAAAAAGAGGATCCAAATAATTATCGCCCAGTCAGCCTGACATCAGTACCCGGAAAGATCCTGGAGCAGATCATTAAACAGTCAGTTTCTAATCACTTAGAAAGCAACGCGGTAATCACGAGAAGTCAACATGGATTTCTCAAAAATAAGTCATGCCAGACTAATCTTATCTCTTTTTATGACAGAGTTACTAGCTTGATAGACAAAGGGAATGCTGTGGATGTAGAATATCTTGATTTCAGTAAGGCCTTTGACAAAGTCCCCCATCACATTCTTGCAAAGAAGCTAGTAAAATGCAGGCTGGACAGGGCTATGTTAGTTGGATTTGTAATTGGTTGACCGACTGAACCCAAAGGGTGATCACAAATGGCTGCTTTTCATCCTGGAGAGAAGTGACTAGCGGGGTGCCACAGGGTTCTGTCCTGGGCCCAGTGCTGTTCAATATCTTCATCAACGACTTGGATGAAGGAATAGAGGGCATGCTCATCAAATTTGCAGATGACACCAAATTGGGAGGGGTTGCTAATATGCCAGAGGACAGGATTAAAATTCAAAGTGACCTGGACAGATTGGAGAGCTGGGCCAAGGCTAACAAAATGAAATTCAACAGAGAGAAGTGTAAGGTCCTACACTTAGGTAGAAAAAATGGAATACAGAAATATAGGATGGGGGACACGTGGCTGGATAGCAGTACGTGTGAAAGGGATCTAGGAGTCTTAATAGATCACAAGCTGAACATGAGTCAGCAGTGTGATGCGGCAGCCAAGAAAGCCAATGCAATTCTCAGCTGCATCAATAGGAGTATGGTGTCTAGATCAAGGGAGGTACTGGTACCACTCTACTCTGCTTTGGTTAGATCTCATCTTGAATACTGTGTCCAGTTCTGGGCACCTCAATTCAAGAAGGACATGGTCAAGCTGGAGTAAGTCCAGAGGAGGGCGACCAAAATGGTGAGGGGCCTGGAAGCCATGCCCTATGAGGATAGACATAGAGAGCTGAGTATGTTTAGTGTGCAGAACAGAAGGTTAAGAGGGGCAATGATAGTCATGTTTAAATATCTGAATAGATACCATATAGAGGAGGAGAGGGCTTGTTTACCGCTGCCCCAGAGACCAGGACAAGGAGCAATGGATTCAAGCTGCAGAAAAGGAGATTCCACCTGAACCTCAGGAAGAACTTCCTGACAGTCAGGGCTGTCCGGCAGTGGAATATGCTGCCTCGGAGTGTAGTGGAGTCTCCTTCCTTGGAGGTTTTTAAGCAGAGACTGAATGGCCATCTGTTGGGAGTGCTTTGAGGGTGTTCCTGCATGGCAGGGGGTTGGACTGGATGGCCTGTGTGGTCTCTTCCAACTCTACATTTCTATGATTCTATAATAATGTACTGGAGATATACATTAAATTTCTTAACACGGAGGCATATGTGCGATGCAACCTAAAAATTATGCCATTCAAATTTTTAACTGAGATTTCTTTTCTGTCACCTTTATGGTTTTATGCATATATTGGTGTATTGTTTGGTAATTTCTAACTTTGTACATTGCTTAGTAATCTCCAAATATATTGCACTGTAGAACTGCATATTATAAATAAACCACCAACCATTTTCATGCTAATATTTCATATAAGGCTGCTAAATGTCTGTCGCTGTAACAATCACACTACTGCTTACAAGTACTTTCTTGTGCAGCTCTCATTTACTCCATTGGCCTTGAGCCAAACTTCCCATTAAAACTTAGAAGGAAAGTGGTTTCATGTGACATATAGAATGTCCTGATTTAAAAAGAAAAATATAACACTTCAAAGAGATAGATACAGATACCCCAACATTTCGAAGGAAAGAGTTATAGTATAGTGGTAGAACACATGCCTGTGTGGGAAAAAAGTCCCAAGTTCAGTTCCCCGCAGGCTCCAGACAGCACAATTTCTTGTGCAGTAGTTAGTGTGGTAAAGGCTTGTTTTCTGGAGACTATGGAGAAGAGAAATAGCTAAATAGTAGGCAGAACTAAGCTAATAGGAAGAAATGGACAAGTAGATTTGAAGCAGCTTCTTATTATTCGTTCTTGTCCTGTTTCTATAGCCAAGCAGTTTTGAGGCTGCCCCAAAATGCCCCAAAATTTAAAGTGTACACATCTGGCAAAACTTATCATACCATCTGCTATTTGCCTCTCAGTGTGATTTTTATCACACACAAAATTGAAAGCTTGGGGAAAATTAGCTGGAACACCATGAGCTCTGTTCCTTATCACGTGTTGGCGACTGAACTACACAGATGACTGTGGAACCAGAGCTATTTGTGAATCACTGTTGGAATGTATTGATTTGTTTAATTCATCTGGTGTCATGAGGTGACTCATCTTTAACTGGAGAGCAAAATTGCCATTTCATCATGGAAATAGGATGGGGTGGAACCAATGTAAGATTTTTCTGAGAGCTGCATGTTATAGTTTTAAACTGATTCAATTAACTCGTATGCTGGAGAAAATCAGAAAGTGTCTGCAGGCATGCATCACTGAATGGTTGGAAACCTGTTGGTGGCTTATGTATTTGTATGTTCCCCTATCAAAGTGGCTGAGCATTGTTGTCCAACATGGATTGGCTGGTTGCAGAAATGGAGATGTATGGATGTCGTTTCACATGGTTGCACATTATTCACAGTCCTGCATGGATGTATCTGCACATTGAGGGTGAAGTTGTGTATATCAACAGTTCACATGCTCCTTCTAGGAACAAAGGCTAACAAAATTTTCCCCAAAAATTGTTTGTTGCATGTGCAGTTAACTGCATTCTACCTTAGAAGGATTATCTGCAGGTGCCCTGCAGTCATTTTGAAAGGCTCTAGAAATTGGTTTATTTGGAGGAGTCGCATCTGATTAACTCATAGAATCATGGAGTTGGAAGGGGCCTCATGAGCCATTGAGTCCAAAGCCCTGCTCAGTGCAGGATCATCAGCTAAAGCCAACCCAGCAGATAGCTGTCCAACCTGTTTTTGACTTCTCTAGGCAATTGGTTCCATTTCCAAACTGCTCTTACTGTCAAGATTTTCCTTCTAATGTTCAACTGAAATCTATTCTCCTGTATCTTCTAACCATTAGACCTAGGTCTACCCCTGGGGAAGCAGAGAACAGACCTGCATGTTCCTCTTGGTGGCATCCCTTGAGATATTTAAGAAGTACAATCGTGTGTCCCCTCAGTCTTCACTTGATCAAATGAATAGGCCCAGCTCCTTCAACCTTTCCTCATGTTTTGTTCTCCATATCTCTTATCGTCCTTGCTTCCCTTCTCTGAACTTGCTCTAACTTGTCTATATCCTTCTTAAAATGAGGTGTCCAGAACTAAATGCAGTAGTCCAGATGATGCCTGGCCAGAATATAATGAATGTTACTTCCCTCAGCTTAGAAATTACGCTTCTATTAATGTAGGTTAAAATAGCATTTGCCCCATTTGCTGCAATATCACACTGTTGGTTCATGTTCAACTTAATGATCAACTATAATACCAAGGTCCTTTTCACATGTAGTATTGCTGAGCCATGTATCCCTATCCTATACCTATGTGTGTGGTTTTTGTGGCCTAAATGTAAAAGTTTTCATTTGTCTCTGTTGATTGTCATTTTATTTATTTCTATTTCATCTACGTCTTCTGAATTCTGTTCCTATCTTCTAATGTGTTAACCCACTCCACCCTGTCATCTAAGTCATTGATAATAATATTGAAGAGGAATGATCTGAGGCCAGAACACTTAGGCACTCCACTTGGAGACCTCCGTTCACTGTTGAAGCACAGTGACTGATGACAATTCTTTGCATATGGTTTTCCAACCAATTATGGATCCATCTGACAGTGTTTGCATTCATTCCACATTTAATCAATTTGCTAATCAAAGTATTATGGGAGTCCTTATCTGTGAAATCCAGATAAATGATACCCATGGCATCCCCACCATCTAATAAACTAGTGATCTGATAAAAAAAGATATAGAATTAGTTTGGCAGAATTTGTTCTTGACAAATCCATATTGGCTCCTACTGATCAGTGCATTGCTATGAAGATACTGGCAGACAGATTCCTGTATCGTCCATTCTAATATTTTTCCTGGTATTGAAGTCAGGCTGACTGGTCTGTAGTTTCCTGGATCATCATGATCATCATCACAACCATCTCTTCCTCTTGCTCTTCCTCCTCTTCCTCTTTCCCTTCCTCCTCCTCCTCCTCTTTTTTTTTTTAAAGAAAGGGACAATATTTGCTCTTTCCCAGTCCTTTGACACCTTACCTGTTCTCCAAAATTTCTCAAAAATGATAGCAAGTGGTTCAGAGAGTACATTAGCAAGTCCCTTCAGTACTCTGGGATGCAGTTTATCCATCCATGCAGATTTGAACTCATTTAGGTCAGCTAGGTGATTCCTGACTAGCTTCCTATCAATCTTCATTTGCAAATCAGATCCTTTGTTCTCATTTGAGGGGAAAATTAAAGCAGAATAGGTAGGCATGGAATAGTTCTCTGTTTTCATTGTGATCTATTAGAATTTTACCACGCTTGCTGAACAGCGGTATTCTTGGTCACTCTCTTGCCTCAAACATACATTTTTTAAAAAATCTGTTAGCTGCTCCTTGCTTGCCTATCTAGTCTCAGCTCATTTTGAGCTTTCCCCTTCCTTATACTGTTCCTGCAAGCTTGGGCTACACATCTGTACTCTTCCTTGGTGATTCATCCTTCCTTCCATTCTATTTACACGTTTATATTTCTTTTCACGTCTTCCTTGTGTTTGCTGTGCAGCCACGTTGGCTTTTTCAGATGTTTCCCATTTTACTTCTTCAATGGGATTCCTTGTGATTGTACTTTTTGCAATTCCTTCAAGAACTTCTACCCTTGTTGAGTGTCTTTTTCCTTTAGCATGTCTAGCCATGGGTTAAAGAGGAAAGAGTGGGAGTTCAGATACTTGGATTAAGTGAGAAGATCTAAATTTAAAGCTAACTAAATTTAAGGCCAGGAAGTTATATGCAGCTTAGCTGGAGGTGGAACGATGTCTTCGTTTTATATTCGTCTGGCAAATTGCTTCCATTTGTTAAGCCTCTTTGTTTCCTGCTCTTCTATCTTTTGATGTGATTTTAAGATGCTAAGATGAGAAATGCATTTACTCCCCTTTTACCACCCAATTTGGCTTACATTCACCAAGTCTTCCTTCTGAGTCACGGAAAGGACATATATAAACATGATGTGATTTATTTTTATTTTGGTTTTTGAAAAATACATGGTAGTATGATCTACTACATGACCAGTACACTAGCTTTTTTGCTCTTTTTACTAACCGGCTTGTGTCAGACATATGTGGGTAGAAAATTCATAATTTTCTGGCTGTAACTATAAGCCTACTAGCTACTTTACTAGAATAAATTCTATTGCTATGAGTGATGCATATAGAATAGCACAGTGCTGCAATCTAGATACAGCCATTAAAAACATAAGAAGGGTTCTGCTAAATGAGATCTAGTCCAGTGTTCTGTTCAGATAGCAGCCAACCAGGGAAGCAGACAAACTCAGCACAGGGGCTTAAATCCTATTGATAGTCCCAACTAGAGTAGACCTATTGAATTAATGGGATTTACCTAAGTGTTAACTCACCACTCAACTATAGATTCAAGAGATCTACTTTAGTTGGGCCTACCAGCAGGTTCCAGGCCATGGGCACCCACCTGTATTCCTCAATAAATTGTATTAAGAGGCATACTTCTTCTGATATCAGAGCTTATATATCACCCATAATGGCTAGCATCAATTGCTAGCCCCATCCTCCATTAATTTATCTAGTCCCATTTTGAAGCTGATCAAGTGGGTGGCCTTTATCTGTAGTTACCAAGTAAATTAAGAGACAGAGCTCCAGTTCCTTTAAATAATTGTGTAGAATATGGAATATTAGTAGATGTTGCAGCACTTTTTCTACACAACTGTTAAAGGAACAGGGCCCTGTCCTTTATTTCACCTGGCAACCCTACTGTCACCATATGCCATGGTGACAAATTTTGCTATTTATTCCTTGCAAGCTGACATTATTGCTAATTGTCCCTCAAACATCTGTTCTTTGTCTCAGTACACAGAAGGTCTTTGCAAATATTCTACCAGTCTCCTAAGACATTTATTAGAAGAGCCTGGAAAGGATTATTATTTTTTTGTTCCGTATACCCATTCCTGCAAATATGGCCAGTGAGAATTATTATGGTTGCTATTTTTAAATTCCCTTTTCCACAGTACAATATCCATTTTTCAATGCAGTGACCAGAACCATACATACTATTTCAAGCATGATTGCGTCATGGATTTGTATAAACCTATTATAAGATAGGCAGTTTTTTTGACAGAACTCCAGAGGTATGTGTTAAGAAGATGATATTGTGTCATAATGAAACCCTGGATGAAGAGACAGAAATCCAAAAAGCTTATTCAAAATAGATATTTGTAATGTAATTGACAACAGTCTAATTTCCAACAGTCTAATTTCCAAGTCATTATAAAGCCAGGAAGCTTCTAGCTGAGAAATAGGTTCTAATTCACAGCTACAGAGGAAGAACTAAAATTAATAAATATTAAATCATAAAAAAGAGAATGGACACTAACTTCTTGCAATTTGGACCATGATATATGGATATTAATGAGAGTTCACTACAAAGGAAAAAAAGAAATATGAGCTTCTGTGGAAATATACCAAGTTAATTGAAAACCTGAGTGAAGAAACATTCAGATAGTTCCCTGAAGAGCACCATGCTGATATCACCACAGCTTTCTGTGAAATGAGATATCTGAAAGCACTACATTTGGCTGAATTTAGATACAAAACTTTGGAACCAACAGACTTCTGAAATGAGACTTGTCAACTAAAAATGTCAAGCTCATTTCTCAATATCTATATAGTTCTGTGTATCTTTTACACTCTTCCAGTGACTATCAGAAGCAGAAAGAGGAAATTAAGTGCTTTGCCTCCTGTTAAAAGATTGCCTGGGGCCAACTACATGACTGGAGCACATTTGAGAGTTGGGAACCTTGGGCATTGAATCAAAACGTGTAAGCCCTCCCCCCAGTAAACTTTAATCAGATAATTGAAAGATCAAACATCTTTTAACTTTCCAACAAATGTAGAACGGATTTCTGCATCCTTGAGCATTTGCACCATAATATTTGACTGCCATTCACAGTGTAGTATCATGTTTTGTTATGTTGCACTGGGGAGCCATTGATACTTCCTCTCTTAAAAGCTCAGGTCCTTTCTTTACCCAGCAAGCTTAAAAGCAATGGATATACAAAGTTATATTATTCCCATGGGTTATTTTTCCCCTCACTTTCTTTATGATCTTAACACAAAAATCTAAAAATCTAGCATCAAAGGCTGAGTGGACTGTTAACAAGCAATTGGTTGTTGTAGCTACGTGAGAGTTACTCAAAAGAGAAAGAGTTGTAAGGTTTTGTTTAGAAAACTGTAGTATTGTACTAAGCATGTTTACTCAAGAATAAATCCTCTTGAGTTCAGTGTAACTCAGAATAGCAGTTTCTAGGGAACATGAACAAGAGGATGTTATGTTGTACTCATGTTTTGCTTGTGGGCTTCCCAGAGGTGCCTGGTTGTCCACTATGGAAGACAGAATGTAGGCTGATCCATTAGGACTTTTCTTGTGTTTGTTGGTTACATTTGGAAACTAGTGCTTAGGATAAATAGCAAACAAGGAACACTATTTATTTTAAGAACTGCATCTGGTGACAGAGACATCTGATTGGGATGCTAAATCTAGCCACATGCCAAAGAGAGAGGGAGGGAGGGAGGGAGGGAAGAACCAGGGTCTTTTTAAAGATGAGGTGGGGGCAGAAGAGGTAATTATCCAGAGCCTCAGATACTGGGAGCTAAGACTCATAACATGAAGGAAGGCACATTAACACTGACATTCTTGCTAATGCAGTCCTTTCCAAATCCCACTAATTTGAGTTCAACAAAGACAATGGGGCTAGTGGGAAGGGTGGGAGATCACCAAAGAATTTTTATAGCCAGCAGTGCCCTTTTGTTGTGAGAGCTTAAGCATGGTAATGCAAGCACAGGCACAGTTACTGCTAATGGTCACAACTCATCCCAAACATATTCAGATTTATTTTGCAATTGTATTTATATCCCCTCCTGCTTTTCTGCAAGGAACCCAAGCTGCTGACACAATATTCCTCACAATACTCTCTATTTCAACCTCCCAACAAGGAAGATTAGGTTGAGAATCTGTGACTGGCCCAAATTTACTTAATGTGTTTTGTAGCTGAACAGACATTGGAACCCAGCTTTTCTAAATCTCAGTCCAACTCTAGCCACTACACTACACTGATCCCAGGAAAGGGGCCTCAAATGATAATTTTGCCCAGGGTCTCTTGGTGCCTTTAAAAGATCTTGGGTGAAACTGTACTAATCCTGAAAACAGCTAGGTTGGGAAGAGGCAGATTAGGATAGACAAGGAGGGGGAACATCAGGTAATTCTAGCTGCCTGTCTCTATTGCTCTCTGTAGGGACATGAGCCATTTCCACACTAGCCTGTTATAGTGCGATGATTCCACTTTCAACATCCTCTGGAATCCTGGCCCCTCCCGAAACTGCAAACCCCAGGATTCCAGAGGATGTTGAAAGTGGAATCATTGCGCTATAAAAGGCTAGCGCAGAAATGGCCATGGTCTTTCTGCATACATGGTTGTACTCTACTTCCAACAATGTTCAAATAGATTCTCTGGTAAGTTTGTTTAGAATTGCAGCTGAAGAACATTGTTTTGCTGGTGCATAAGACTCACTTTTTGTCCTGAAAAATACTGTTTGAAAATGAGGTGTGTCTTATACGCCAGTGTGTCTTATATGTTGGCAAATAGTATTTGCCAGTGTATAAATGGAGTGCATCTTATACACGAGTGTGTCTTATTCGCCGGCAAATATGGTAGTTTCCATTTTAAACAGACCTTGACTCACTGCTAAACAATAAAAGCGTGGGTGAATGTCAAGATAGCTACTGAGGATTTATCCAGTGTATGTCCTCCCCTTGTAGTTCCCCCAAAGGCTCTTCTGAGAGCACAAAAGTGAAATTTATTTTTATTTTGTCAATTATCAGTTTTACTTCCTTAGCAATGTTAGTCATTGTGCTGTCAAGGGTCAGCTCTGGAACAGGTTAGTATTTATTTAAATAAAAAAAAAAAGCTGTGCATGCACTCCAGGGCTGGAATCCTATCTGATGCATGCATAAATTTCCCTATAGAATTTTTTAGACATTTTTGTCTGAAGGAGAACATCAGCATTTGGGTTAGATCCACTGAAGCATAATCACGTGTGGGGCCATTGTGCATGCACATTCTTAATAGGTGCATAACTATCTACGCCTGCTGAAATTAGCAATAGAAGTCCTTCAGTTGTACATTCAGTCGCACAATGTTTCTGTTCTACACAACAGTTACATATGTAGCACAATCAAAGGTGTGTGCCTGTTGGGATCTTGGCCCATGTGTGTCTCAGTTTATTTACCAGAAGCAGTGACTTTGTCCCCATCCCTGCTAAACTATAGGCTAATATTCTGTATCAGCTACTTAGTTAAGTGTACATAAGTATCCTCTCCTGGCCTGACCCCCAAACTTGACAGAAATATCATCCATATTGTCATTGTTGACAGAATGGACCTTCTTCTTCCCATGCAGCTGGTGCTTGCAAAAGTAGGTCGGGTGTAGGGTGGTGATTGTGGCAATAGTGTCACAGTTGTAACTAAGCAACCATCATGAGTACAAATAGTTACCTAGATTTACCCATCTATAAATGTTCCATATTCACAATCACTACTTAGTCACAACTGTGAAACTATTTCCACCATCTTAACTATACACACACACACACACACACACACACACACACAATCTACTTTACTAGTCGTCAGCTGCATGGCCAGAAAGAGGTCCATTCTGTCAGCATGGACGAGTGAATGACATTTCCTTCACGTTTGGGGAAGGGGGGTCAGGCCAGGAGAGGTTACATACTTAACTAAGTAGCTGATATAGAATACTGGCCACAACTGATACACAGCTCATACAAAATCTTTTGTCTTTTATAAATAGTCATGTAAGCAATTAAAGTGGATTCTGGGAAGCACTGTGACAGCAGGCTGTCCCTCCAATCTATATTGTAAAGATTGTGCACACCAAGTTGTGTGCAGATGAGATTCTTTCTGTTCCTTCAGGAACCTTAAAGAAACAAGCTTCTGGAGCACATAGAAGAAGCACCCTAAGAAATGTACCAAAGAGGTCTTTGCAGACCTGTGCATGAGTGAAAGGTAGAATTCATATTATTTTTCTGGACTTTGAGGTCCACCCACAATGCCAGCATCTCCTTAGAATTTGGGGAATTATAGCTCAAAGGAGGCTTGCGAGAGGAGGGTAACAGCAGGATCTTTTCACCTATGTATACCATGAATAATTGTGGAGGGGACTCCAGTTAAAAGTTAAACAGAGTATTTTATTTGGACTTAACAAGCACACAAGAAATCAGCCACTCTCAAGAGCCATACAAGGCTATCAGAAAGTGAGGCAAAAAAGGTTGGATATAGAGAGATTGAGTGGAAAGAGCGATAGTTAACAGTCCTGAAGCAGAAAGGTTGAAGCAGAGTGGCTCAGACAGCATGTCTGAGGGTAGCAAGAACAAAGGTCTGGGCACCACATATTATGTCTGAGTACTACAATTTACAGAGGCTGCAGCTACAGCTTTTATACTCTCTTTTCTGCCCTGAAGGAGGGTGCATGGGCAAAGCAATAATGGCTTTCTCACGGGGTTGACAAAGGAGTCCAGAATGGGTTGATTGTCTTAACTCTAGGTGACAAAACGTTGATGGGAGTTCTGACAATCTCTTGATGTTTTGGTCAGGTAGTGTGAATAAGGAAGGTCTCCATAGAATATGCTCACAGTAGGGTTCCTGATTGCTTCACCTGGGCAGTTTTGCCTTGTATTGTTTTCAGGAGTGCTTGTAGCATGCAGTTTTTGAAAGGAATATCACATGTCCGTTAGCATCGGCCTTTCCCACCTAATCCTCTCTGCACTTAAGGCCTGATCATGTCTGAGGTCATCTTGACCTGGCAACATGCTTATAGTCAACACTCTTTCAAGCATGTGTTTCAGCATAAATATGTCCAATTATGAAAATAGCACATCCCACAAAGTGGGGGTGTAGTGTGTGGTAACAGTCTGCCCATCAAAATTAAACCTCAGAGATAAAAGAAAATATGTTGTCGCTACTGTTAGTGCTCACACATTAATACTAAGGCACTGTACAGTTCCCCACTATAAAGTGAATCTGAAATTTCTAGACATTTTTCTGATAAGCTTTCTCAGATAATGTTTTCTCTTCTTACCCCACCAGATGGAAAACTTTATAAAATTTTCTCTGAATATACTCCACCATTTTTGTGGCTGCTGTCATCTCTGCCCTGGAATTATGCTAGGTAAAGGGCTCTATGGAACATGCAAAAGGTGGCCAGTAAAATTGCTGCTGCTTGCTGCCTTGCTAGGGCTGCTGTTGGATACTGTGGATACTGTGGATTCCTTTTCCTGCTATCCCTTTGTAGTGGGGCAGGGCTTAGCAATAAGGTTTAAGCTCATGAAATGAAGCTTCCTCCTGCCCCATACTATGAATAGTGACAGACCGAGTTCAACACAGTTGCAGTTTCGAATTCTCTTTGGAAGCTTAACTATGGAGATATGAGTGCCTAAAATTCCAAATTTATCAGTGCATTCCCATATAAAACAAACAACATGGGATATGTATTACAGTATGAAGTTCTTCTCCACTCAAGAACAAACAAATGAACATGTATATTACTGTATACTGTATTTGCTGGTGTATTAAACTCACTGTTTTCCCTGAAAAATGCTGTTTGAAAATGGGGTGCGTCTTATACGTTGGTGTGTGTTATATGCCAGCAAATAGTATTTGCCAGTGTATAAAGGTCTTACACACAGGTCTTACACACAGGTCTTACACACAGGTCTTGTATGCTGGCATATATGATACTTTGTGATAAAATGGGCCTAAAATTTATGAACACGGAGCTGATATTTGATAGGGCATTTGAGTTTGTTCCTCTCATATATTCACACAAGTCTTCCCAGACTGTACTCTAGGATGAGCTTTTGTGTTTTACGTGAGATTTTTCTCAAACTAGTGGGAGTGCAAGTATGTCTGGCAAATGTGGTTTATGGATTAAAGTCCCAATGCAGAAAGCCTGAAAGCTGTGTGCATGTTTGTCTGAGGGTGTGTCGCATTTCAAGTAGATACAGAAGGTGCACAAGAGGTTAATGGGAAACAGTCCTTCTCATCTTCTTCTTTAAAATGCACTGTGAAAATGTTCTGGCAAATGTGCTGATACATTGCACATGCTGCAGTGTGCTGACACATCAGTGTCGACTCTTGCAGAATACCTAGGGGGTGTGACAGCTTTGTAAAAGCAATAAATCAAATTATTAATGTATCATTTGGTTGCTTCTTTTGTTTTTCCTCCAGTGGCATTTAAGTATCTTATTCAGATAGTTTCTTAGTTGCGATTCTAAAGCTTTTTGAGAAAAAAAAAAGTTGGCCTTACTATGATTTAAAATCTTGCCCCATCCATCTATTTGTCTGTTCTGCTGTACAAAGCCACATGCTTAGACAGTCAGCATTCATGGTGTGTCCTCTTAACAGGCCCAGAACTAAGACTCTAGTAAGATTTGGACCCAATCTGTCCCTCCTAAACAAATACTTTGGATTTCCTCTTTGCATGCCACCATCTCACCTTCTTGTCACTTTTCATGGTACTTAGGGGTTACTTCCACTGTTCTAGGATGGGATTTGAGCAGTTACTCTGCTGAGTCAAAACAATGGCCCTTTTCACATGTGGAGGGGGAAATGGGGGAAAACGCGCTAAAATGGAGTTTACAGGCAGCCGGGTAAGTCCATCGCCATGCAGAGCAGCGTGAGCTCACTGCTCCACAGTCCTCCGGCATCCAAAATGGCGGCTTCGGCGTCCAAAATGGCGGCTTCCAGCTGGCAGAGGCTCTCCACCAACTGGAGAAGCTCGTCAGCCGGAAGCCCTCCCCCCAGCAGATCTGCAGGCACGCACTAGTGCGCGCCTGCAAATCTGCACCGGAACGCGGCGACGGGGCTGCGCACTCCGTGCTTTTTAAAAACCTTTGAAAAGAGATTTTTAAAAAACATGCCGTGCCACCAGTTCCAGTCGCATCAGAGCAGATTGAGATGTGGAACTACGAAAAGTAGTCCGCCCCAATCCACTCCACTCCGTCGGAGGTCGCTCTGCACCATTTTAATACCCCGGTGCAGAAAGGGCCAATGACTTACACAAGCTGCTTGTCTGCTTAAAAAAGTGACTGTCAACATTTTCTTGTCAGAACACCTTTGCATTTAATTGCTATATTAACAGGCAAAACCCCTCAACGACTGAACTTTCTCCAAACATCATTGGCTTCAGTCCTGTTAAAATGACCAATGGGGGAGACTAGTGGATTATGAGATTCTAGTCACAATGATATCACTGAGCTAATACAAAGTGTGTGATTCAGTAAGGAGCAGAGTTGGCCCAAGAAATCTTGCCCTTCCCATTTCATGTACAGAAGCTATCAAGACTGGATGTTGCATTTTAGACCAACACTGGGAGCAGAACAGGATCTTTCCAGATCTGAGGCAGCAGGCCAGTTTAGTGTCCCAAGATGAGCACATATCAGCACTTAGGTTGTTTTCCCTCTTAAGAGTGACTAGTAGAAAAAAATGATATCATTACTACTCCCCTCTATCTGCCACCAGAGGCAGTGACTGCACATGAGGGTGAGACCATCCCTAGTAATAAATGTGACATTTTTTGATGGGGGTAGAAGCAGTAGAGGGGAGGTAAGTTCTAAGCTCAGTGTAGTGTTTTTGCTGGGAATTAGAGAAGATCTAGCAAATTTAAAGAGTGTGGGAAGCCTACAAAAATGGTACATGATTTTTGCCCCTGCCCCTGCCAAGTAAAAACCAAATACATGATGAAAAGTAAGTCAGAACATCATACTGTGCATCACATTGTGGGTATACATAAGGCATTCTTTCCGACAACAGAATTCAGTCTGCAAGAAATTAGGCTTTTGTTTCAGTGTAGATTTTTAGGAGCTCTGCTCAGTTTTTGTCAATTTCACAGACCCAAACAGTGCCTTGGGTTTTTCACAATCAGAGAAGCCACAATTTTTGTTTTGTTTTCAAGAATGAAGCAGAGAGCAAAATGAACATGTGTGAATGGTAACAGATTTACTGTACTTCAAAAGCAAAACCAGACTCTGTACAGCAGGGCTTGAATTTTATCCAGGACTCCCACACACACACACACTTAATCCTGAAATCTATTTTCAGGCCAACATTCAATTCTTTATTGCTGAAATTCTTTATTATCATAGCACATCCCTTGATTATTACAGTAAAACAGTGAGTGCCTCAGGGCATGGGTGGAGCCATTTCCTCATAACTGAATTCTTTAGCTGGACTCTCGCCCTACGCAAGCCTTCTAAAAGCAAGTTAAAACTAGCACTCGAAATCACACAAAAAGCTTCCACTGATACAGGATGCTCTGCAGTTCAGAAGACTGCTTTATCCATGTGACAGAAAAAGAGAATGTGGAGGCAAAGTTAACATGCTACCTCTCACTTTTTCTTAGTCTCCTCTAGAAGACCTAATGTGGATTCTAATTCATTTGGATGAAGAGGGGGAAGATACCCTCTTTGAGCAACATGACTTCTGCCCTAGCTTGAGCCCTGGCTTTCCCCATTCTATTGAGAAATTCAGCATTATCATGCCATACAGCAGGAACCTACCCTCTAACATTTCCTAGAAAGCTGGGACACAAGTTAGGAGATGCCACAGCAGTTTGCTTTTGCCTGACCCTAGTGGGAAGGGCAAGACTCTGCCCCCATCTCACCTCTCTCGGCCTTTCTCAACCTTTTAACTCTGAAGGAACCCTTGAAATAATTTTCTGGTCTCAGGGAACCCTTGCATAAATATTACATCTACAGCTCAAAAATGTTTATTTTTTTCTCCCAGTAACTTCTCTTAGTGACCTCTTCCAGGGAACCCTGATTGAGAAATTCCTGCCCTACTGAGTTAACTAAGCACAAGCCACTTTCACATATTGAACTCAGTTTGAACCAACTGAAGTAAATTGGTGATGAAGGGGGAAAGTGGGAGGAGGTGAGATTAAACTGAAACATTCTAAAAGTAGCTGAAAAGGTGAGCCAACAGAAGATTGATTGCAATATTTGGATATTATGCAGGATGGGAAACTTCAGGAAGGGGGACAATGATCAGTTTTAACTCTTGTACACTGCTACATTTAAAGAAAGTCAGTTCTTGATTTCAGCTTCTGTATTTGTTATAACCTTGTGGGTGAGGTGGGGTGTAGGAATGTGTTTTCAATTAATCCGTCACTCCTCAAAGCCTCGGAGAGACTGGCCCTTCCCAGGTTTTTTGTTTTCTTTTGCTAACAAAATAACAGGGTTGCAGCCATGCTTTCTTCGCTCATGCAGTAGAGTGCCCTACTTCACTGCATTAGTCTAATTCTCTAACTTCTTCACTGCACTGTCTTTTTCTACACAGAGGAAAAAATTTAGAAATGCAGGATCGGATGTTGTTTTCACTGTTGTCAAGTTGACTCTGACTTACGCTGACTTTATGAATGAGGGACCACCAGGTCAGGCTGTTATCAAGAGGTCTCACAAACTCAGGGCCGTGTCTTTCTAGATAGAGTCTATCCATCCGTAATTTGGTCTTCCACTTTTCCTATTGTCTTGCAAAGCATCATTCTCTTTCCTAGTGAGTAAGATCTTGTATAATGATATTTCCAAGGTACGGCAATCTCAGTTTAGTCATGTTGGCTTCTAGGGAGAATTCAGGCTTGATTTGCTCGAGTACCCATTTATTTGTCTTTTTCACAACCCTTCATTTCTTCAGAATTTTCTTCCAGAGCCACATTTCAAGTGAGTTGATTCTCTTCCTATCAGCTTTCTTAACTATTTGTATGTATGTATGTATGCATGTATGTATGTATGTGTGTGTGTGTATATATTTATCTATACCTATCTATATCTATATCTATCTATCTGTATCTCTATCTATCTATCTATCTATCTATCTATCTATCTATCTATCTATCTATCTATCTATCTATCTATCTGTTATTTATTCATTAAAATATTTATAGTCCATCCTTTAACATGGATCATCACACCCTACAATATTTCATACTTTGGACTTGCATGGCCCACCAACATCACAGCCTGGCTAGGATGACAAAAATTATTAATGAGAAAGAACAGACAAGCTAAGAACAAACTGGCATCAGTTTGCTTTTGCCAGATCTTATTAAGAAGAGCAAGATTCTGCCTTCCTTCTCCTCTCTCTCCCCTGCTGAGTAAATTGAATACACACTACTTTTGCACATTGAACTCAGTTTGCAGCAATTGAAGTAAACTGAGCAGATAGGGGAGGAGGGAGCAACCGTGATATTTAAACACGACTGAAAAAATGAGACAACAGTGGATTAAGCAGAACTGTCTTTGTCTGATTCGGACAGTTGGAGAGTATTATCATATGATTCCATAGAATGGGATTCTTTTTTCTTCTTCACTTTTTCAGTAGTCTCTCACCAACTTCTAGATTAATGGAAACTGGACAATCTAAACATCTCTCCTTGTTCAACATTCCAATTCCCATATTCCCAGTATTCCCCAGTATGGAGAACTCACTGTTTTGGAAGATTTGAAGGAATGCCTTAATATTGTTTGTACTTTTCTCCAGCTGGGTCTATCACTGTGCTTTGCATTTGCTGTTCTGAACCCCTGACAGTTTCTAGATGGCATATTAGCAAATGCCCAGGTCAAGATTGTGGTAGGTGGTGTCACTTGTATTACAAAGCTAGTTGGCACACAAAGCAATTGCTAGGCTTGCCCACATAGTTATTACAGCTCTGTATTTTGGGGCAAGGATAAATAAAGAAGCAAGGAAATTAGCCTAGAAAAGAAATCCTCCCACTTGGGATACTGTAGTATATGATGATGTTGTCCCTTTAAATCTTTATCTCACTTCTACTTCTTGGCTGGGAAGGGAGTGGTGGAGTTCACAAAGGGCATTTTGCACATGGAATCATTTTGTGTGTGTGCTGGTAAAGAACATGTTAAGTGAATTATTTTTGCTCCTTTGGTGAAACCTAAACTGGGTATAAAATCTATCCTTGGGAGGCAGGAAAGGAGGGGCCTGCTTAATACCTAGAACTGTACCCCAATGAAGAAGTCTAAAATGGAGAGTAATTTTCTACTGAAATTACCACAGGGAATGGTGTTTAAGAGTTGTGTAAGGCCAGACTTTAAGGAGGTTTTCTCCTTCCTGAGTGAATTGTGGAGAAGGCAAGCAGTCCAGAATACCTGTGGGACTGGGGATCTTTTCACACTACACAGTTATAGTGCTATGATTCGGCTTTAACTGCCAGTGCTCTCTAACTGGGACTGGGACCTAACCCTCCTTAAAATGGAAATCCCACAAGTCCATAGGATGTTGCCGTGGCAGTTAAAGTAGAACCATAGTACTATAGAACACAAACCAATACATTCAAATTGCAGGAAAAGAGATTTCACCTAAACATAAGGAATGTTTTTCCTTTTTTCTTTTTTACTGTAAGAGTTGTTCAACAGTGGAATAGATTGCCTCAAGGCGTAGCTGTGATGAAGTTCTGGAGATGTGGATATTTGGAGTGCCAAGGCAGCCTGGAAGCAGGTTGCTAGGCAACCAGACTAGCACCTCAGGAGAGAAATCCAGCCCAGTAGTGTGGCTTAAGGAAAAAGTTATATGAAGCCAAGTATCTGTGGGTATTTTTGATTCCTTCAGTGAAAGCATAGCAAAGAAGTAGGGAGTAGACTTCCTTAACCCAGTGATGTATTTAAGTCTTCTACTCCAAGTTTCAAGTCAAATTTCAAATCTCTACTTTCAAGTCTGAAGTCAAGTTTCAAGTCCTTGAAGATACCTTCAAGTCAAGTCTCAAGTCTGGAAGCCAACTTTATACCTCAATGAAAATTCCAGAATTATTGGAGAGTCAAATAAAGTCAGTTTTAACAATTTAAACAGAGTTGGCCTTCCATATTTGCAATTTTGCCATCTGCAACTTTGGAAATGGGGCATAGGATCCTTCTTACTCCTCATCACAGAAGCTTCAAAAGCTTTAGAAGGAAAAATCCTTCTTCCTCAAGCCTGTTGCCTATCACATTTGCTGTTCCCCTCTGAGAAATGGACCCTGCACTCTGGGGGCGAGTCTTGTCTTTGGCTCTTAGGAAATGTTTTAGAAGGCTCCTCTGATACGCAGCAGGGACAGGCTGCTGAGCAGACCTCCATCCTGCCTCAAGCCCATTGCCTAATCCATTTGCTGTTCACCTCTGAGAAATGTGCCCACACTTTGGGCTTGAGACACATTGTCATGTGACTAGTAGGCAAAAATAGACGGAGGTGTTATTCAAAATTGTAAGGTTTCTGAATGAAAGTGTTATGTTACTGAACCAAGCACAGCAAATCAGTCACTTAAAATATACAAGTTAGTGCATCATTCATTGCCAAGTCGAGTCCAGGTCAAGTCACTGAAGTGACATAAGTCTACCTTGAGTCTGAGTCTATCAACTCAAGTCTACAGCACTGCCTTAACCTGTGATTGTTTGGGGAGGTTTTGTTCTCAGTGGAGCCTAATGAGAGGCAGAAGAGTAATTGAACCCTAGTAGGATTTGGTCAGAGAGTGTGACCTAGATGGGAGGACTTGAGCCTTTAGTGGAAGCTTAGCCAAAGGGCTGTTATATGATACTTGTTCCTTATATGATACTTGTTCCTTATATGAAAGTCTGAAGATATAACTGAACTGTTTCTGAACAGTGAGTTGACTGTTAATATTATCTGAAGAGTAAACTGAACAAATATATTCCTCATTGAATGGTATAGGAACCCTAATATACTAGGTTATTCTTACTGATATCTTAATAAATGTTACAGTTTATCTCTGTACACACTGACTCCATTTGAATTGCATACAGTATATAAAATAACACAGAAAAACACACTACAGTACCATAAAATTATTAAGAGGTTCTAAATAAACGTTGCAGGCCTTCACCTTTTTACACAAAGGTGGCGCTATAAGTGGGGGGAGGCAGAGCTGAGTGGTAAAGACAGGACACCTTATCAGACTGGGAACTGCCGCACCAATCTGGGAAGATGTAAAGGGCCTGTCACAGTGGTGGACTCTCCAACTCTGGAGATTTTTAAACAGAAGCTGGATGAGCATCTTTCAGAAGTGCTTTAGTTATGTACTTCTGCATGGCAGGGAATTGGACTAGATGTCCCTTCTGGTTCCTTCCACCTCTAAGATTTTACAATACTAATTGGATCATATGCAAGAGCTCTGAGATACAGGAAATGGAAGAAAGTGGTGTGTGAAGGACTTTAGAATTCAGAAGAAGTACTTGAGAGGAGCATACTCTCACTCCCATTCCATTTTAGTTATATAAGAAAAGAAATGCATGTATGATTCTCCTCACTCTCAAACAGGCAATAATTCTCACATAAAGTCTGTGCATGCAATATTGCATATAGTGTGCATATATATATATTGCATGTAGCAGGAAGAAAAATACACACACATACACACACACATACACACGTATAAATTGCATATAGCTTCCAGCTTTGTACACACATGCTTAGTTCCTTGTATGTGGCAGGAGCTGAGCCTCTGAATATCATAGCTCCTTCATAAACCCTTTTCAGGGAGGCACTATTTATCCTAGAACCAGCCCCATTCTTATTCCTGGTGCGGGCATGTGGGTAAATAAACATATGGAGCAGTTGCTGAGTCTTGCACTTAGTTACCTTGCCAGAATTAGTTAATGGAGGAGAAAGAAGTCATGAATTACAGGGACTTTTGCTTCTGACAAATTTCATCAGCAGTACAATTTAGAAACAAACATCAGGCAAATAGCTCTGCCCCATTCTGTCAGAACAAATTAGTGTTGGAGGGTCTAATTCTCCACTCCATTACACCCCCTATTTTTTTTTATGCTGGTGCAATTTCATTTGCCTCAAGTGACTTCAACCAGTGTAGAGCTGGTATGACAGCCTGGAGAAATAGGGCCATCTTTTTGTTATCAAAGACATACAAAGCTTGCTGTTAAGCTGTAAGTCTAACAACACAATGCTTCCCATTTTTGTATAGGTTTCCTTCTTCTGTCATTAATAGCATCCTAGGAAGTAGAAGATCAGCAGGTGATGAATTCCCTATCATAGAGATAAGCCAATTACAAAAGCTTTGCCCTCCCTTGCAAGGCTTTTGATAAACTGGGATAGGGATGGTTTGGTCTCCAGGTGGTTTGGACTGTAACTCCTCTAATGCTTTACTATTGACAGTATTGACTCTGTCTTCCAGGATACAAAATCAAAAACATCTGGAGGACAGAAGGATCCTAAGGATGGTGGAAGTTCCATGATACTCCATGTGGCTTTCTTCTGAGTAGATGTCTATAACATTGTACTATTTAAATCAGAAGAGGGGACTCTTTGGCCCTCCAGATTATTGAACCACATCACTCATGAATCCCTAATTATTGAGCATGCAGGCTGAGGCTTCTGGGAGCTGAAATCCAAAACATCTGGAGGGCCAAAGATCACTATCCCTGGTTTATGCCAACTGATTGGATTGCTCAAGCTTGAGCACACTTACCTGCTGGATTATGTCCTCACAACGCAAACTGAATTCACAAATGTATTTTAGCAGGGGATTAATGGAGAATACGAAGGATATGTAAAATCAGTTTTGGATGTGTGCTTACAATGCTGAAAGGCCACAGCATTCATTCTCTCCCAGTTCATGTCTTGGAAACACTGATTTCCAGTAAGTCTGATATTATTATGAACGTTTATTTCTGCTCTACAGTGCTTAGTGGGGATTAAATCCTGCTTCACAATAACACCAACCTGCAAAGCAACCGTGAGGTCAGTGCCTCACACACCGAAGACCACAGCGTCAGTGTGGTAAGGGCAAATTTTAAAAGTGTGTTTTCAGTAAGCTTTCTTTCTTGTGTGTTAACTAGTATTCCAGGAAGAAATTGTTGGACTGCTGCACTGAGGTCTTTAATTGGACAGTTCTTTTAAGAAAGAGAAGAAATATAAGGTGTATGTAGGCACTCCTGAGAGAGTCTGTAGTTGCTGGGGATTCGTCTGGTTTTATTTGTCCTTGATGATGAATGCGTGATCTTTGCATCTAGTGGGCTTTGGTATTTAGACTGTGTACAGCTTTAAGAAAATTCTTACTTGGTCAGGGGAAGGAGTGCAGTCTTCTCCCCGAAAGCTGTGCTGCGGTTAAAGGGTGGAGTTTCTGCCCAACAGTTCCCCCAGCTGTCTTAGCTAAGTAATTAGCCTAATAGCTATTTGGAAGGTTGCTGCCCATTAGGCATTGTGCCTCTTTGATTCTAAGTGAAGTGTGAATCCAATGACTGACATTTCAGAAATGTGTGGGGGAGAAAACATAATCACCCAGCATCTGTCTTCAGTTTTCCCATTCAGGAAGTGTCTTCTCTTTCACCATTGCTTGTCTCTCAGTGAAGCAGGGCTGCAAGTGAGGGGGCGTGAAGCAGACACAATGGAAAAGTGGCACAATAGCCCTGTGCAATGTGCAAAGTTTCAGAGTGTCCCTACATTCCCGTCTGGCCATGTATAGTGTCCTAAAAACAGTAGCATTATTCCTCTCTTTGTAGCGTCCACTGGTTTTCAAAGTTTAGATACAGGCTATGGGGAACAGGGATCAATGATATTCAGGGCTACAGGAAAGATGTGAATGATTGTTTTTTGTACATTTGAAGAAAATGTGTTCTAAAAAGAAGCATAACTGCAAACTAAAGAAAGTAATTCTCTTTTCAAAGAGTAAACCAACAAAATAAACATAAATGTTAGGTGACAAATTGGTACCGTTCTCTACCTCCAAAGCACCAGGTCAGAATACTGTGCATTTTTGTCCTTACCCCAGTCCTTTGAGGTCGGTCAGGCTGACACAATATCATTGCTCCTCTTGAATTCTGACAGCATTAGTCCAACATGCTAACCTTCTGAGCCTCTTTTCTTTTCTGTATGCTCTCTTTCGTTCTCAGTTGTGTAGCATTTCCATGGATTCCTGGACTAATACTGGAATTTGATCTGAATTATCCGTTGGTTTTCACCTTTCTCTGAATTTTGATAGTTCTAACTTTTTTAAAAAAGTGCATGGAAATACATATAAAATGTGCATATTTACAGTATTTGTAGAATAAACACACATAAATTGTGTCTGCTATGAAATAAATGCTTTTTTAATAGAAATTTTCAAGTGATTCAAAAAAATGCACAGATTGACACAGAACTGGAACAGAATGGAATTGTGAATGAAAAAATGGGAAAGCAGAAAAAGACTGATCCACTCATTTCTGTTTTGGCCCAAGGGTGTAACAGGAAAATTTTCATATGGGAGTGGGTGGGGAGCAGATGAATTGGGGTATCAATTACTATAGAAGAGATATATTTGGGGGGGGGATTCATAGCTAATGACAAAAATCACCCCCAATTAATGAATTTTAATTAAAAAGTTTATTGTGAACCTTCAAAAAAAAAAAACCCCTACAAATAAATATAAAATGTAATATTTCCCACATGCAAAAATAGGTAAGTAAACTAAATAACATCAGTCAATCAGTTGCACTGTTGATATTTCTTGTTTCATAACATCCCCACAAATCACTGAAATGATAAGATGGTTAAGGTGAGCAGATTTAACAGCACTAGGCACCAGTTTGACTAAGAACTACTCAAGTTGTGATTGGCATCTATAAATGTTATTCACTATATGATTGGCATCCATTGAAACAGTAAGTAAGTATGTATTAGGATTTATATGGATCAGAAACATGACAGATAAATCCAAGAATAAGCTGCTCTCTGGAATACAACATTGGCTCTGATCCAGCTTATTTTTCACACCTAACTTGGCTAAGCTGTCCCTTGTGAATACAAAGAATACAAAGACTGTTCTGTTGTGGTATTTTTAGACCATAAGACATTATGCAGGAAAAGTGCAAGTGTGACTATGAGTCACTCCACACTCGCTTTTACATATTTACAGATGCTTTTTCATGATATAAGCTGCAGTAGGACATCCTATGATGAATCTCCTCATTAAAAGCCAGCACCATGTGACAGTCCAGATGAGTTCTGTATGTGGTTGCAAGAGAAACAGAGAGCTCTACTGTCCATCCTACCTGTTGAGAGGGGAAGATATTGAGCATGGAAAACACAAATTGATGTGAGCGCTAAGGAGCAGATGTAAGGAACACTGCAACAGTCACACTTATAAATAGCACCATGGTGTTTACTTTCCAGTGATCTTCAGATGTTGGTGACAAGAGTAGAAAAATAACTCTGAATAAAAGTTAATGGAAAAGAATGTTGTATTTGTATCCTGTTTATGGAGACTACAGGGCATATATTAAAACTGCTAAATTGGGATTTTGAGAAAACTCTTTAAGAGGTATGAAAGCATACTTACATTTGCATTGAAAGTGCCTTATGTGAGGCACCTTTTCTCAAGTAACCCATTATTGTCTACTCTGAGCATCAGTAGCTATCAGGGGTCTCAGATAGTGGTGTCTCTCATCTATTGTCTGATTATTCCTTTTTAATAAGATAAATCAAAGACTGAACTGCAAACTTCTATGGACAGCATGTGTTGGCATGGGGTGATGCCTGTGCTTCATAAACTCTTCTCTGAGAAAAGCAATATTCTCGCCAACTGCTGAAAGGGAAATTTTAGGTGAAAAATCGCAAGTCAATGCATCCCGTTGTTTTTTCTAAGTGTAAGACAGAGTTCTGGACTATTCTTAAACAGTGACGTATCTAGTATAAACAGCGCCCAGGGCCATTTCAGCACGATATTGCTGTTCCACAATGGGGATGCATTGCTGGCAGCCCATGAGCTGTGCTTTTGCACAACGTCATCTCAGTCCCACTGCTAATACATCCCCACCTGTCGCAATCATGGGATATTCCATTACCAGAAAAAAATACAGTACTTTCTGGTGTATAAGATTGCACCAGAGTATAAGACGTACCCCTTTTTGGTGAAAAACTTTTTCACTATGGCAGTGAGGCTTCCCATTCCCTTCCATTTCACCTCAGTGGGAGTTTTCTCTACCAAGGCAAAACGAATATTTGTATGTCAGAACAGGAAACAACTAAAGAGATTTAGTTCTTTATTGTAGTAGCTGCTTTTGAAAACTTTATAAATGATGTTTGGAGCTTTATAAATGATGGTAGAAGCAAATAACTCTGGTGATCTCAAAATGGTTTCGCTCAGGTATTCAGTACCAAAACAGTTTTTTCTCACTCATAGAACAGTTTTGGTTCATGCTTTTAAAACAATTACCTCTAAATCTGGAAACTAATAATTATTATTCACATCTTTTGTGGGTGCATATAGAAGATTATAAATTCCAAAATAAACAAGAACTGGTGCCTCTGATAGCAGCTCAGAAACAGCTACTCTGGAGTTGATAAACTGGCACTTGGACATAACTGTGCTGCCATCTTGAATTTTTCATGTAGGAGAAACAGAAAGAACAAAAGGGTAGTGTCCCTGTTCCAATCATCTTGTAGGATAGCCTGAAGCAAGAGTGGGCAAAAATTAAGTAAGCTACTTAATGATGGGCCACTTAACATCTGGTAGTTGCCATGATTCTCACACAGAATAATCTTGTTTGAACAAGCAAGAAATTTCTTATATTCTTAAATAGGAGTGTATGCCCAAGATTGCTTGGCACAGATTTTTTATTTATTTATTTCTTATTTCTATCCTTTCATTCTTCAGTCTCAAAAGCAGCTAACAGCTATGTCCTTTCAAGTTGATTCTTTATGGCAACCTATCATAGGGTTGTCTTGGCAGGATCCAGAGGAGATTTGCCATTGCCTTTCCATGAGGCTGAGAGAATATAACTCAAGGTCACCCAGTGGGTTTTCATGGCTGAGTGGGGATTTGAACTCTGGTTCCCCAGACTCCTAGTCCAACACTCAAACCAATGGTTTGCAATTGTTTGAATCCAGTGAGGAGCAGTGAAAGGGACAGAATGTTAGCTAGCTTTATCTCTGTAGCTATATTAACATGGAGACCACACTCCAGCATATACATGCTAGCTGTAAGTTGTTTGAGTGTTGGACTAGGACTCCTGGAAGCCAGGGTTCACATCCCTACTTAGCCATGAAAACTCACTGGGTGACCTTGGGCAACTCACACTCTCTCAGCCTCAGAGGAAATACTGCCATTGCAAAACCCCGCTGAACAAAGTTTGCCAAGTAATCCGTGTGATATATTCTCCTTAGGGTCACCATAAGTCGGAAGCAACCTGAAGGCACACAACACCACACACAGAATAATATTTAACTACTGTCCAGATTTGTCCAAAATTTTAGATATATGACAGTACAAAGTGCAATTCTGACATGCTGATTGTTCTTAGTAAATTAACTGCTTAATTAAATAGTCTGAGGAACTTCTCTAATTTTTCTCTTTTAAAATTAATACTGTGTTTCCTGGGGAAACCACATGCCTTTCTCTCTCTCTCTCTCTCTTTCTCTCTCTCTCCCCCCATACACACACACACACACACCATCCCACCACTACTTATTATCCATTCTTAAGACAGTTACAACTCGCAGATAGAAATGACCTTGAGAATTCAGCTTCTCCAGCTCTGGATTTTATTCTGTCTATTTGAAAAAATGATACTGCTTTCCTGTCACAAGAATGTGACCAGTGTGATGTGGATCCACACCCCATGGATGCCCCATGAAGAGCATCCTTGCTTCAAACTCATTCAAAGAACTGTCATTGCTAAATTGAACTTATTGTGCAAGATCTCAACAATCACATTTCCTTCCATTGACTGCATGATGATAAATTTCCCGTCCCTGCATGCAGATGGTAAGGCTGTGACTCAAAGGGATAAGGAGATCTTGCTGATCGCGCTGTTCTTGGCAACGTAAGCTCCCTTCCTACGAATGGACAGCACTCTGAGGCTTTTTGCTTGTGTTGTCCAGAATACTAGAGGAAAAGAACTTGAGCAATGATAAGATATAAGATAAGATATATGACACTGCTTTCTGAGACCCCCTGAGAACCACTGATGCTCAGAGTAGTCAATACTGGGTTATTTGGGAAACAGTAACTCACATGATAAGATATGATAAGATATAATGATAAGATATAAGCAGTATGATCCCTTTTTTTCCTGGGTAACACACTACAGATTGAATAAAGTTGGGAATTTGAGACAAACAAAGAAGCTGTTTGTATGGTGATGCATAACTCCATGGAAGTTTTGCTGCTGTGATCATGATTAGACAATAAGGAGAAGTGTTTAGGGAAGCTGGTATATAATTCAGAGGTTTTACTGGAGTTAAATCAGTTCTAGTCTGGAAGGAGGTTTGAGGTCTAGCTATGTTGCATGTTTCCTCTTTCTTAGTAGTATCTTTATTTGTTAATTGTTGTTGATATCCATTGTAAAATCGGTGAATTCCAGAGAAAGTTATGTTGAGATATGACTTTAGAAATCCTATGTAATGCATTTTAGCTGATCCGGCAGGGGCACAAAACTGCCACTAGGTGGGCCAGGAAACGAAGCTGGACTCCTCAATACTTGCTCCCACAGCCAATTTTTGGTTTTAGTTACTCTGAGGGTAAATTATAGTATATCTTTGTTCTTTGTTCATGAAGTCATTAATCCCCCTAATCTTAAATTAAATTCAAGGGAGTGTGTGAACAGCTATTCATCTAATTTTGACTAGCTTTCCCACTTAATCCTTTCAAACCTACTTGAGGTTAAATCTCAGCTCAGAACTATGCTAACAAAACAGCTATTGACAATGTTAAAGTAACACAGGATATTAATACCATGTGGCTGCCTGGAAGGAATTGTATTTTAAAATGACTTCTGCCATTGTTTTGCTGCAGAACCATGTTTTCTGACACATACTATTTAAATTAAAACCCCACCTGGATGCAAATATCTGTTCTATAAAGCTGCTGTGTTACCATAAAGCTGGATCAAATATCATGCAGCCTGTCATTTCTGCCAGCAGTAGGCAGTCAATACAGGCCGTGATAAAATATTGAGAACTCATTACTAGTGAAGGGTACTTTAAATACTGCTAACAGTGATGTGGAATAACTGCTACTGACTTTAATGGGATTTACTCTCCCCATGTAATCCAAGCATGTATAGTTTTTAACATTTAGCAGATGGTCTAATGGCTTGAAGTTACAGGAGGATGTATTTCAAATGAACATTGTAAGGAGCTTCTAGATAGGTGGTGGGGTCTCCTTCTCTGGACATCTTCTAAAAGAGCCTGGACACCTACGTGCTGGAGGTATTTTAGCTGGAGATCCTGCACTGAGCAGGAGGTTAGACTTGATGGCCCATGAGGTCTCTTCCAACTCTATGATTCTGTGTAATTGGCTATGCTCTACAGATGACAAAATCACCACCATTACCAGAGTAATAATACTATAATAAAATAATGGTTTGTTGTGTAAAATAAAAATTAATATAATAGTGATAAACACGCCAGGGAACATGACATATTATCCAATGATACTTTAATAGAGATAGAATAGAGATAGCTTGCTAGAGACAGAATCTGAATCATTGATTAACTCCAGTCTGTAACACTTGATAGACTGTGAACCTGATAATAATGATGGTGGTACTGCTTTTCTCTTCTGTGACATTGCAGAAAATGTTGTGAGTGCCATCCATATTATATGCGGATTTGTGGCAGAATTTCAGAGAGACATAGCTAGCATGTTTATGAGGAATAACAAGAAGGCTGCCTCATATAGTCTAATGGCAGAGCTGGCTCTGAATCCCGAGTAGAACAGAACTAGCAATGCTAAATGCCCCTGCTAATTTCACATACTATAAGCTGGACCCCATTCATAAGTGTAGCTAGAAGCAGCATCCCTTACTTCTAAAATGAAAAATCCAATTATGTACATGTATGTAAAGATGGCTTCTAGCTTATGTGTATATGCACCTTCAAGATACTATGGCGACCCTATGAATTTCATAGGATTTTCTTAGGCAAGAAATTTCAGAGATGGTTTTCTTAGTTCCTTCCTCTGAAATATAGCCTACAGTACCTCACTGCCATAAAGTGAGTTGCATTGTCATCCATGGTTTCATCTGGAATGCCAAAATACTGTCAAAGGTGTTCTGTTCTTCATTTCTACAACCACACTATAAAGTCAGTACCTCAATATAGCTAGAATAGTAATCTGTAACAACCCGATAGTGTGCACTTCCCATTTCACAGGCATCAGCTACCAGCCTTTTTCAAGGTCTATTAGGTAAGGGGTGATTAGAAATTCCTTGATCTATTCTCTTTGCCATAGTCACAAGATAAATTTCATTCTTTCTTCACTCATAGTTCTATCACCATCCTGATGCTCACTCGTGCTCACTCACAGATTTGGCTTACTTATGACAATTGCTTAGATCCTGATGTCATAGGTGAATAAGAGCTAGAATTTCTTTTCTCATAGACTGTGGTACAACAACATGGTTCTCTTTTGTTATTAAGTCATTCACTTTTTTTAGTTATCGACAGGTGAAGTATTTTGTAGTCATCTTTGAAGTACAGCCCAGATTTTTTAGGCCATGCTAATTTGATACAGTGTAAGATTTCTGCATAGTACAAAAGCTTAAACGTCCTCCACTTATAAGCATCTGTTTGGGTTATGTGCCTCCAGGAAACAGAGTCTGCTAAGACCAGCTTTTTTACTGGAGCACTTTCGGCTATTAAACTGAGTCCCCTTATTTTTATTAGAACACTTCACTGTCATAATGGTAATTGGTCCAAATCTTTTTCTTGAAATAAAGATTACCAAGGGTTTATAATCTTTAAGAGTATGAGATCACATATGTATGACTGTATTTTTCATATAATCAGACCTTTTAAAGCTAGCAATGAATTTATGGATGCTGGATGCTGAAACTACTTTTAGCATTTCATACAGCAGAAACTCCTAAGTTGTCTTTGCTCTTTGTATGGTTTTGATCAACTGAGATTGCCTTTTTATCTCTATGGCACTCATCTATTAGGGCCATTCTTTCAGAAAGTTCTTTGTTTAGTTCTGAGCATCTGTCACAAAGGTGTTCCTCTTCTTATCAAAAAACACAATGCTGAGCTTCTTTGTACAAGGCCCTAACAAATTACTCAGCCACTGGAACTCTGAAAGAGGCAGGCCTTCTGATGAACTACATTGTTCTTGTGGGTGCAATGGTCAAAACATCTTTGTAATTGTGCTTATGACATTCTTCAGCATTTATTAACCCTACTAACTGACTTCTACATTCCTTAAGGGAGTGAAGCTCCCAACACCAATCCTTCTTCCTTGTTGAATTTTGTGACTGGACAAAAGAAAGGTAATATTTATTTTCATTTATGCCATGCTGAGGGACTATAAAAGCTACAACAAGCTTCTGATGCAGAAAATTGTGCCATTTTCTTTGCCATATTAAGAATATTTGTGCTTAAAACTTTGCCTCTGACACCAAGTAATGAAGAGCTTACAGTACCTACCATGAAGGAAGCTAGACAAGCCATGTATTGTGCCTCTCCAACAAGTACAGAAGACCTACAGCAAATTCCTGACTCTATCCAGATACAACTATTTCTAGTACCCCACCTAGTGACTAAACTATATTAATACATTATAATGAAGGCTGAGCCATGGACTAGCCATCTGCAGTTTGGAACCAAGATCCATGGGACCAAGATTGTAGTCAGGATAAAACAGTGAGTGAGAAGCAAAGAATAAAACAGGAGGCGGGTTGAGTACCTTGCTAAGAGGTAGACCAAAGTGCATGCTAGGATGTCATAATCATGAACAAGTCACAAATTAGGACCATAAGAAATAGTCACAGAAGCAGCAGCATACCAAAGCCCTAGGAGACCTGGAGTTTCCATTGGAACAGAAAGCCTTCTTATACTCCTAGTCAAGCAGAATCCAAAGATCAGTCTTGGGCAGGCAGGGTCTGAAGGCATTGTCTTGAGAAGAAGCCATATGAAGTTCAGTGGCATACTATCTGGGGCAGCAGTGCAGTCAGTGTTCCAGGAGCCCTTGACAATCATCTTCATTTTTGGCATGATTGTAAAGTAAAAGAAGAAAAATAATCCAAACAATAATAGTGTTTTGTTGTTCTCTTGTCCATTACAGAAAGTAATTTTCAAAGAATGTGGAACACTAGTTTAGTGGTAAGCTAAATCACACACATGGCACAGTGGAAAAAAGCAAAAAGGAATTTTGCCCAGAATGACAGCCAGAAACATTTTTGATAAAAGCTCAGCTGAAATTAGATCATTTAGTGGTTATGTTGAAGACCCAAGATATTCCAATGAAGAGACAGGCTTGCCCTCAATACAGCACAGTGGCGGGAGTGGTTTAAAGGAAGATGAAAACATATATTCATGATTATGTCATAGAAGGAGGAAAGACACATTAATCTAATCCAGCAGTGGGGGTTATGTTTGCTCTATACTTCAGTGCCCACAAAGTAGAACAACAATTTGGTAATTTCCATGCATTTATCTGTTCTTAAATCTGGGAATAAAGAACATCAGGCATTTTGCCTGTCTGCAACTTTCCCATTCTTCCTTTTGGTTTCATTCACATTGATTTTTATTAATCAATCACCATCATAGGTTATACCAGGAAAAAGCTGATTCAAGAGAGTTTATCAGAGTAGTTAAACTAACACGAGAAACAGTTTCTCTTTCTTTTACTTTCTGTTTTTACCAGCAATTTTCCTTGTAGGTCTGCTTTCCACTCAAAGCCTTATGAGTATACATATGATAGTGAGGGACTGAAAATGATGGAAACAGAATGAGCAAGCAGGCTGTGGTCAGCCTCATGTCACAAAATGTTAAAGACCTGTCTATACAAAAAGTGCTCTCACCTAATGGTTCATTGCTAAAGGAACACTTGAGCTTCAGTGTTTTATTTATTATTCAGTAATATTTCGGCTTTATAAGTGTATATGAGGATGGATCAAACGTGTTCCATGGCCTGTGAAAAAAATCCCACTTACCACGTGCCTCTATATTGAAAGGTTGCAATTAACTGTGAATTTTCAATTGGTATTGAGTAAAATAAAGACATGTACCATATTTATGTAAGATGGTATATCTGTTCCTGTTCCACATGTATATGTATGCATACATGCACATATAAAATAGCTTCTACTGCAGTTTGCACAATTTGTGAATAAAAAGTAAATTTCAGCCTACCTACCATGTCTGGAAGCTTCTCAAACTAAACTGCCTGTGAATGCAGAAATTCAGACTATCAAATATCTGGAGAGCTGCAAAACATCACTAGCAAACTGCATTTGGCTAGTTGGGTCACAAAATGAACAAGCTTGATCACTTCATTCTCCTGAGTTACTGCACTCATACCATGGCTGTCTATTGTGCAGGCCCCATAAATATGTGACAAAGCTCACATCAATTTTGCTTCATGCAAATTGTTCTCTTTCACTGTCTTGCAAAGCATTCATCTTACAGTCCTTTTAGGCCCCAGGAGTTATAGAGCCAGGCATAAAACTGAGTCCCTTGGAACAAAAGGAGGGACAGAAAGGATATCCCAGTTAAAGTATGCTGTCACTGCTTTTTCAGTTTGATGACATGACTCCTGACTTTATCGTTAGTAGGAGTGAGGTGGTTGCCTCAGGCAGAAGTTTTTGAGTGTGATGAAAGAACCACAAATTATTAGTTATTTAACTGCCTGTTACTGTAATTTTACTGCAGGAACAGGATGAAATACTTCTGAGATTTTCTGCTTCCTGTGCCAAAATAAGTTGACTGACTTTGGGTGCTTTGTACCTTGCCTTGTGTATGAGGGGGTACCATGTGTCACTTCAGGTTAAGGAGCAAAAGGAGTTAGTTCTGTGTGATATAAACAAATGTCTTGCCATTTGTACTGCTGATGTTCAAAGCATACCATTGCAGTTTAAGCAATTGCCAAAGTGTCCCTAAAGGAAAAACAGACTCCTCAGGGGCTTTGTGCTGTTCACAGCTACACTGGTGGGTTGAACATAGCAGTGTATACATACCCAAATGTACACAAAAGCAAGTCCAACTAAGTGCAGTGAGGCCTACTCCCAGACAAAAAGGAAAGAGTTTTAGTGCTGCCTGAAGCTACAGTCCTATGAACACTAGGAGGAATCCCTGTTAAACACAGCATACTTAGTTCTGAGTAAACATGCATGGGGTATGCTGTAAAGGAAACAAAGGGGAAATGAAGGCTTCTGTAAGCACCAGAACAGAGATGGGTGGTAATTTGTCATCCCCATACCCTCAGCATTTACTTTCTTGGGTTGGAGGAGAAAGTTGAATCTCCCGCTCTGGACTGAGGTCTGCTCCCGTAACATTGTACTTCACCCGATAGGTTGACCATTACTGTTCTGTTTCCAAAAACAAATTGTTTGCATACCTGTAACGCCATAAGAACAGACTCAAGTAAAAGAAATACTTGTTACATGTATGTTCACATGCCTTTTCAGTGGCTCAACCAAATATATGTGCCATCTTAGTTAAAAAGCATTTTACTTGCGAAGATTTCACACAGAAAGACTTATTTGTGATTAAGCAGGGATGGCTGATCTATATGGAGCCCTTGAAGCTATAACAAATGACTGATGGAGCTTTATCTGTGAACCAGTCTAAAAATGCTTAGGCTGCCATCTTAATCCTGGAGCTACTTCTGAATAGGCCAGCCATATTCATAATATATGTGGATATATTCCTGTATATATAATAGTTCATTCCCCCCCCAACTCATTGGCCAGAAATTACATACATAGTACCTACACAGAACAGTACCTTTAAATGCAGCAGCACAACATGCAACAGCAAAAAGGGCATGTTAGGGATAAGATTAGAGATGTAAAGTGGAATGAAGTTTAGATAACTAGATGTATATAAAACAAGATGGAGTGGGGATCTCACCTCCTAAGCAGATCCTTAAGGAAAACTAGCAGAGCGTGAAGAAGGTGAGCACAAATCCTCGTGAGAAGTGCATTTATTTTGTAGCCAGAATAAAATGGAATGAAGTGGTCAGCAGCCCAGAACACTAGATAATCATAGAAAGGAAGACTGTAATGAAGAAAAACACGTTCATTATAGTAACAATATTTCACTGTAAATCTTGATAATCCAGTGTGTGAAATCCATAGAAATATCCCTCGCTTAAATGGTTCACTACCAAAATATTTTTTAAAATCTTGATTTTAATCCTTATCTCCTCAGATGAGATATTAAAATCACTTCAGTAGCTGCCAATTAGTTTCCAGGCAAAATACAAACTGTTGGTTATTACCTTTAAAGCCCTACATGGTTTGGATCCAAGTTACCTGCAGGATTGCTGCCTCCTATACAATCTGCCCGGTACGCCCCTCTCTGGGGGCTATTTGCATAAACCAACCAGGACTGGACTGGCAACAGTCACCCAGAGGACCTTCTTGGTCACCCCTAGACTGTGGAATGACCTGCCAGAAGAGATTCGACAGCAAAATGTGCTATCTGAATTTGAAAAAGTACTAAAGGCCTATCTCTTCTGGTAGGCCTACTCAGTCTATTTTTAGTATACTTTTAATAGCAGTTTTAACTGTATTTGTACTTTTAATTATGATATATTTTAATTAGGATATGTTTGCATTTTAAATAGTTTTGTGTTTTAGGGTATTTTAGTCATAATCTGTTTTTAATTGTATCTATGTTGTACCCTGCCTTGAGCCTGGGGAGAGGCGAGTAACAAAATAATAATAATAATAATAATAATAATAATAATAATAATAATAATCCCCAAACTTACATTTGTTGCCAAATTAAGAGATAATTAAACTTATAAGGTAAGCATTTTATGACATAAGGTAAGCATTTTATGACAGTGTGACCTTGAGAAGTTTGAATGTTGCCCCAAAGTTCCAGCCACATGCTTTTTTTGTTTTAAATGGACCTAAAACAAGTGGGACAAAAATGAAATTTATTGTATTTTGCCATTTGGGTACTCTTTGATTCCACACAATGTTATTTATTGCAAAAAAAAAAAAAAGTGGCTCGGACCATTTTGTGGTTGAAACATGATGGAGAGAAGTGGGTGAAAGCACTCAGACAAGAAACAGACTCTCCCTGCTTGATCCTGTCCAAGTAGAACCAAGCAGAGGTGAGATGGCAGAGAAGCAAAGAGGCCAAGTACATTCATTCATAGACAGAGTGACCAGAGATATCATTTGGAAATACCTAGGATGAAGGATACAAATGAAGAATCAGTGCTAGAAACCTCTCAACGGTTTATCACCGAAAGTGTCCTTTACTATATAATGCATTAAACAAAGAGGAACAACATGTATTTATAATGGCATTACATAAATCTCTGCCAAAGTCAAAGTATGGAAATCTCTCACATCACTGAACTGAAAGCACACATTGTCTTGCTGCTCCGGGCGAGGCTACAGCATGGATATGAATCTTTGGAGGAACTGGACATCTAGTCTTGGGGCACAAATAGTTCAGAGCAAGAATGAGCCTGAAGAAATTTAGTACACTCAGAAGGTACTTAACTTTGACAACCAGGAAACAAGTCACAAAATGGCTACCTTTTGAATCATATGGATTACATTTGTTGTATAGTTTCAAACATGGTACCTACCAGGGATGGACCAAACTACTAATATTTGGTTCAGTTCAGAGTTAAAAAGCCTGTTCTAGCTGTTGGGGGAATGATAGAAGTTTCAATCCCTACGGAGACACAGCGGGAAAAAGAGGTTCTCAGCAAACCGACAGCAGTGACCCTGTTCCCAAGAAGGATACTCACACAAAAAAGTTTTCTTCCAAACAGGAGGCACTTTATCTTAGCTTCAAGGTTTCGATATGTACATGAACACAAAACATAAAACAGACTGACAAGAGCTTACGCCAGGCACCAGGTTTGGTCATCCGACAAAATGAACTGAACGTTGCTGCCTTATATACATATTTACAACCAATGAGCTACAGGGGTCTGCACACCACCCTGTACCTTTTGCACACCACTCCACTACCTGATGCAATGTCTTGCAACACACACTGCTGGAGTATGATGCAACACCTTGCAGTGGTCTGGGCATTTTCCCAGGGTTCCATGCTTCGAATCCCTGACAGTCCCCTCCAAAATGGTCAGGCCACTGTGTAGGACATTTTACAATACATACATACATATACATGTTACACAGTACATAGGGTCAAAGGTACAGTTCATCTTACCTCTTCCACCTCACACTCTGGTGGCAAGGCCCAGTTTATTTGCCAACTTCTCATGGCTTGATACTGGAAGGGCCTTCCTGAGCAAATCTGCAATATTGTGTTCCGGTTGAACCTCCCTTATCTGGAAATCCAAAATCCTCTCAAACCCAAAATTTTGTGCTGCCAGCCACCTGCTTTTGCCTTCAAGGCAGCAGCTGTGCCTCTCCTGCTCATTCAAAGATGGAAGCAGGCAGCTGGCAACAAAAAGATAGAGACTGAGATTCTATGAAATGCTGGGAGGTGTGGATTCACACCAAGCATTATACTTGGATTTTTACCTTCTCATAGATCCTCACTATCTTTCCATCCTCATGTTTCATACACAGCACAAGTAAAATATACTGTATTACAAAATATTTTTTTTAAAAAATCAGAAATACAGAATGCTTCTGGTCCCAAGCATTTTGGATAAGGGATATGCAACTTGTGTAAGCCAAGTAAGCCAGGAAAATATACCATAAACTTGTGGTGGTACTGCAATGCTTATACATCATGTCCTTTGAATAGACACATTTACTTGGACCATGTGGTATACAATGAGAAGTGCAAGCTTGTTGATAGTGTGGTGGTAATACTGGTTGAACCATATTCTATACTACATAATAATATCTTTATTTATTTATTTATTTGTTACCCACCTCTCCCCAAGGCTCAAGGTTGGGTACAGAATGGATAGAACTAAAAATCATAGTTAAAACACACTAAAACATAGACCGATTAATACAAATATAATTAAAATATATCAAAATTAAAAGTACAGTTAAAAGTACAGTTAAAAATACAATTAAAAGTACAATTAAAAACACAAAAATAGACTGGGTAAACATCTGTATGTTGGGCATCAATTTTTTTTTGACTAGCTTAGTTAGAACTAGTTAGTTATAATGTATGTTGGCACCTTTTGACAGAATAAGTCATACCACCCCTTCCCCAATATATTCAATGTAGGGTAGCAGATAAGAAAACCAACAGTGATAACTGTGGCAATGAAGGGCTCTTCTCTGGGGGACAATTTCCTCAGCAGAGACTATTTTGTTAATGGGCTTAGAAAATTCTCAGGAAAAGAACTTGTCATCATCCAGGGTAGCCAGAAAATTTCTTATTTTCTTTCCAAATGCATTAGCCAGATAGCTGTTTTTGGCCCAATGCGAAAGGGTCAGCTATGCCAGTGAAACCCACCTCCCATCAGCTATGGAAAGAAAGGAATTTACTAACTTAGAAAAAAGCATGGTCTTATGCATCTGATCATTGGCAACTGTTTCTGACAAATATATCCTTTTCTCCAAGGCAGTCCATTGTTATAAAGGCTCCATATAGTTTCACTCCCCTTCTGATATGTTTCATGTTTTTTCTGACACATTATCAGCTCTTCCAGTCATAGCTGCTTTAAACAGTGGTGCTACAATTGGATTTGCTCTGAAGACTGGGAGGGGGTATTGGGGGTTCCTAACATTGACAAAACAGCCAACACAGAAAGAGAAATTATGCTGTTTTGAACAATGTTTGCATTGTGTAATAGGCTAAACCTTCGAGTATCACCAGGTTTAAGTAAAATATGTTGGCATGTATGGATGTGAACTGATTCCTTTGACTACAGTTCCCTTGCACTACAGATAAGATATCACATGAGAGAGAAGAACCCCTATTTAGAGAACATTGATGGAAGCCTGAACACTTGTTTTTTGATCCCTTTATTTGTTATTCAATATAAGAGTATGCAACAATCTCTTAATTTGAAATGTATTCAACTCAGGTCTCAGACATTTTTATCTCTAAATTTTAAAACTACTTCTGGGTGACTTATTCTTCTTCTGAATGACTTACTGTTCTTCTGAGTGAAAGTGTGCTAGCTAGATTTCATGCTAGCACCCAAATATAGATCGCTCCCAAATTAGGTAAAATTAAGATTTATTCAGAAAACACAATGCAATTTGTGTGTATGTGTAGCTTAAAAGATAATTCTATTTGTGTCTAGGTCATTTTGACAAACATCTAGAACAAAGGGCAACTGTGGCACCCCACATGTTGATGGACTTTAACTCCAACAGTCCCTCAAAATTAGCTGTGCTGGCTAGGGCTAATATGGTCCAAGAATATCTGGAGGGCCACAGATGCCTGTAATAATCCACAATAGTTTAGAGAATACAAGGATGGTTTTATTCAACATGACAGAATCTATAAGGAGATGAGGGGCCGTACAAACAACAAAAGTGACCTAACTCATGTGTGACTTCTGTCCAAAGGTAATATATACATTTAAAAGAATTCCAGTCATGGACTTTTCTATGGACTATGAAGGAAAGGAAATTTAGACGTGTTATTGGCATTAGTAGCTTGTGCTGTCCTTTGCTCAGAGTCTGAAGTTTCAGAATGAGTTTAGGATCAGTAAATAAAAGGACAGAGTTGACCTTGGCAACCTGGGGGGGTAACTTACAGCCCTCCAGATATTGTTGAACTTGAAGCCCTAACAGTCCTAGGCTCCATGTCTCGCGATAAAGATGAAGAGGAACTGCCAACCAACCACATCTGGAGGGTCTCAAGTTGCCTGCCCTTGCTATGCAGGTTTTGTATGACAGGAACAGGGGACACTACCATGTATCAAGTCAGATTAGCTCAATAGCCTTCTCCAACTCGGTGCCTTCCACATATTTTGGACTACAATTCCAGGGCTGTTGATCACTGACCAGGCCAGTTAAGGCTGATGGGAGCTGAAGCTGAAAGTATGAGTATCTAGAGGCAATCATGGTGGGGAAACAGCTCTGCACTGACCAGCTCTCTAAGATTTCAGACAGACATTTTCCCTAGTATCATCAGAATTAAACTTGGAAACTTTTGCATGCATAAACTTTGCTCTACCAGTGAGTTACTGCTCTTTGCCAAGGAAGGAAGGCTATCAGTGGTTACTTATAGTGATGGCTATATATTACTTCCAGTATCAGGGGAGTGTGCCTTTTGTATGTCACTGCTGGGGAATGTGAGACAGAAGGTGCAATTGTGCTTGTGTCCTGCTGGTGGACTTCCTATTAGGCATCTGGCTGGCTCCTGTGTGAACAGAATGCTGAACTAGGCAGGCCTTTGGTTGGTCAAGCGTGGCTCTTGTACTCTTGTTAAGTTCAAGAAAAGTAAAAAAAAATTAGTGCATAATAAACATGTGTTTATATTGTTTTCACAATGGAAACACTGTTTTGTGGCTGTTGATATTAATTTAAACATTTCTATTCCACTATCTATTGTTAGATCTTGGAAGGAGTATACTGTTAAAACAATATAAACAGATTAAAACAATTCAAGATAAAAAGAACTGGATAATTTAAATAGGATAAAAATATATTAAATAAATCATGATAATTGAAATATATGAGCAGATAGCAAAGGAAGGGATTGTATTCCAAAACAACATTTGATTTTTGAAGTGAGTTTTTAAAGTTATCCAAGAGGTTCAGGAACCTGAAAACACATTCCCCCACACTAGAATCATACCCATAATTTTCACATAATGTTCCCGAGTAGAGTCACAGGAAAAAGAAAATAAGAGCTTTGTAGTATTTTGCCCACAGGATCATCCTTAGGACAGATGACAGAGCAGCCCAGTTTGATGTAACTGACTTGGCTGTATTTTTATGCTTTTGACTAGACTGGATAGGAACGATCTTGTGTGATGGTAAACACTGCATTGGCAACAACAGGGGAAGATTTCGCCTAAAAGAAACAATGAGGTAGGCAAAAATATTCATGGTTACAAAGTGTTTTGGGCTTTTCAACTTATTATTGCCCGTTAACTGGGAAATCTACAACAGATACAACTGTTACAGATCTGTTGCAAAGAATGTCATGACTTCTATTATCAGTACTGCTAACAAGAAAGGCACAAGAGCTAGTGTGATATAGTGTCTTAAATGTTGGACTACAAAAGGGTTCAGGGTTTGAATCCCTGCTCGGCCACAGAAACCCAATGGATTACCCTGGGCAAGTCATACTCTCCCACCCTCAGAGGAAGGCAACAGCAACTCCTCTCTGAGTTTGGCTAATTCTTGCCAAGAAAAATAGGCAATAGATTTGCCTTAGGATCACCATAAGTCAGAGATGGCTTAAAGATGTACAAGAACAACAGACAAGAAGGCAGCAATTCTAACCAACAGTACAGCCATCCCTCCACATTTGCTAGGGTTAGGGGCACAGGACCCTCATGAGAGTGGAAAAAGGTGAATAACTTTGGGCCCTCCCAAACCATATTTAACACACACAAAAAAGGATGATCACCATATTCAATGCACTGTGGATGGGTTGGATGCCTTTGAGGCATCAGGGTTCCTTCCCAAGGCAGAAGTGGGTGGCTGGTGGGGCTTACTGCCACCTCCACTGCTGCCCCACACCATTTTTAATAGGGAATTCCAAGCCTTGTTTGCAGTTTCTCAGTCTCATGGGGCTTGCAGTCCCTATGAAAAATGGCATAGGGAGGCAGCACTGGTGACAGTAAATAATCCATGAATAATCACATCTGCAAAAGTGAAACCCGCAAATGTGGAGGGCTGATGGTATTGTTATCCAGTCATTAAAAAGTATCTCCATAAGACAAAATTCCAAATCCACACAATATGTCTGGACAAGTAAGCAGCACACTGAGGACATTTCCACACTACACTGTGCTATTATTCCAACTTCCAACATTCTATGGAATCCTGAGGTTTGCAGTTTAGAGAGGGGCATTGAGAATTCTCAGCCAGGGAGCCCTTGGGCCTCACTCAACTACAAACCCCAGAATTCCACAGGAGGTTGAAAGTGGAATAAGAGCACTTAAACAGTGTAGTGTGGAAATGGCCTGATTTTCAAGAATGTCCAAAACGCGTTGGAAAGTGTATTTTTTTTTAAATTAAACCTCGGGAGTCCATTTGGCCTTCCCATTTCGTGGAAGCTGCTTCCTCATCATCCTGTCCTCCCCGTCGAGAGGCTGCACCTGTTGAATGCCGCCGTCGAATCACAGGCGCTCCCAGGCGGAGCTCTTGGCGGGAGGCGCCGCGTGCATCCTCCTCCTCGCGCGCTCCTTCAGATAACAAACACGAAGAGTCCGAGGGAGCAAAGTTTACCCGGGCCGGGGCGAGGAGGGAAGGTGGAAGAGGTGGCTGTGCCGGCTCGCTCTCCCTGTCCCTCGCACGTCGTCTTTCTGGCGTGAGGAGGGGGGCGGCCGCCGCCGCCGGGCAGAGGCGGAGCGGGTTTGCGGAGAAGGTGCTGCCGCCGCCGCATCCAAGGAGGACCCAGACAGGCGGCCGTCGCCACTCGGCAGCGCAGTGGGGAGCGCCTTCCCTCCCTCCCTCCCACCCACCCACCCACCCTTCGGGGCCGTGAGCGCGAGCGCCCGCGCGCCCCGCCGCGTGCACGAGAGCGAGGGCCGCTGCCTGCTTACCGCCCGCGGAGAAGCCAGGCGGCGGAGCTGCTGCGAGCTCGGGCTTAGTTTGTTTGGGATTGTCTCCCGCTCCTGCCCAGCCGGCGGGAGTTTGTGGGGGGTGGCTGGGTGGATACGAGGACGGCGGGGCGGGCGGAGAGCCCTCGCCTCAGGCCGGAGAAAGACGCCACCCTCTCCGCTCAAGGTGAGGGGAGCCGGGCTAGGGGGCAACACCACCCGCGCACACGCGCGCGCGGGATTTGGGGGAGACAAGAAAGAAGGCAGGAAAAAGAAAACGCTCCGGGAGTCTGGGAGAGCTTCGCCCTTCAGTGGGTAAGTCAGAAGGCGCCCTTGTGTGATGTGTGTGTAGCCATTGCCGCACTAGCTTCTTGCAGCGCTGTGATTCCACTTTCAACATCCTATGGAATCCTGGGGTTTGCAGTTTAGGGAGGGGCTTTTAGAATTCTCAGCCTTTGAGGCCCCTCCCTAAACTGCAAACACCAGGATTCCATAGGATGTTGAAAGTGGAATAATAGCGCTGTAACAAGCTAGTGCAGCAATGGTCTGTGTGTCTTTGGCAAAGAGAGAGGGAGCGGGTGACAGAAGAAAGGGTGCATAAATGGTGTCAGAGTGACGGGAGTCAGGCGGAAGGCTCGAAGCTGCCACCCCGCTGCTCCCCATCTACTTTTAACGCACTTGGTGCGCTTTTCTTTCTCCGTGAAAGGGCTTCCTTCTCCTGACTGGGTGGTAATGGGAGCGGACTGGAGGGGGTCGAGGAGTGCCTTCGTTCTTGGGGAGGAAGAGAAGGCCTTTTACTCCAGCACAGACCCCTCTCAACTAGAGTTGACCCGCTGTGAATCAATGGGACCTTCGTAAGCCACTGTCCGCCTAAGGCCATTTCTGCGCTAGACTGTTATTGTGTTTGTTATTCCACTTTCAACATCTCATGCATGTTGGCCTCTCCCTAAACTGCCAACCCCAGGATTCCATAAGATGTTGAAAGTGGAATAATAATACTATAACAGTCTAGTGCGGAAATAGCCTAAGTCCTGTTGATTCAACTGGTCTGAGTTGTTGGGGATGGAGGAACAGTTGGGTTTTAGCCCAGCAGGTTTATGTAAAGGGTGGCTGTTAAGTAGAAAGGCATCTTGAAATAAATGGACCTCAAAGGGTTACTTTAAATAAAGGGATTCTCAGCCACGCCAAGTGTGGCTGCGCTCTCACATTGTCTGATCCCAGATGATCTGCAGGAGTCTTTCTTGGAATAAGCTGAAGTCCCAAACAGGACAAGGGAGACAAAGCAGTTCTACTATGTTTAATGGGATTATTCTTCAGTAAATACCTTTGGAAATGGCAACATTAAGGCTTTGGAACAGAAGGTGGCCAGAGCTTTGGATGTCATATTGCAAGCATCAGCTTACAGCTGGCTGCTGTAATGACTTGGTTGGTAGCCTGCATTTGGCACAGCCTGGACTTGGGGAAGCTGTGCAGATACCACTGCCAGGGGACCTTTCTTTTGTGTATTTCCGAGTGGTATGCAAGGGCAGCAGTCCAGGAGGAAGACAGGAACCTCCCAAATGACACATTCTTAAGATCATGTGACATATTTTTAACTGCTCATTTTCTAGCATTTAAACAATTTCCAATCAGGGTCATTGAGTCATAGTAAGGAGAATTTCTCGCTCTGAATAGGTTCCAGTTTGCATTAGTGCCTTTCAGCAGAGATCTAGTTAATAGCTCATTGTAATTCAGAATTCAGGGCTGTGAGTGTGTAGCACTAAGCCCAGTTGGCCTAGTCACACACCCTACAACAGTTGTGCTCCCTTGCATTTTTAAAAGAACATGTTTCTGCAGTGATTTTACATGGGTTGGTTTCAGTGGTTACCCATTGTCTCTGTGTATGTGTGGAAGATTGGTGTCCGAGAAAGAGAGCGAGAGAGAGACTCCCAAACAGTATGCCTGGTTAATTTCACTGTAGCACTTTGGTCAGAAAGTATCCAAGAGGATACTAAAAATAAGCATGTTAGCTGTTATGAAAATGTTCCTGAACTTTTACTGCTGGGAAGTCCCGCATGGCTGTACTGTACAAATACAGATTCACAGGGAACCTAGTTTACCTTGGCTCTTAAATACTTCTCTCCTTGTAGTTTTTAAGGGTTCCCTTGTGCGGCAGATGTTGTGGGGGCACAAGTAAAGAAAACAGAGATGGATTTGTAAATATTTTCTAAGTTGGTTAGTGGGTTTTCGCTAAACAAAGGCTGGGACAGATAAATGTACTAATGTTCCCCTGCTCACCAAAAAGAACTGAGTTCGGTGTGAAAGATGAATTGCTTCTGAAGGCTGCAGCATCACATCCACTTTTGACATTGGTAAATGGGTTTTGTGTGGTTCTATACTGTTTGATCAGCAGCAACAAGGGACAAAGGAAAAGTGTATGGCATGACTGTGCTGGACATTGTCCAAAGCAATGTTTCTCTCAAATTACTTTCAAATTTCTTAAAGTCAGACTCTGAGCTCTCTCTAATTTTGAGACTTGGCATGTGTAGTGGTAAAGAATGATAGAGCTAGAGGACTAATTTCATTTTATCTAAGAGATAGTAGAAGGAATCCAGAGCATATAACCAGACCTATGGGAGATTTAAAGATTCAACTATCTTACAGGATACTAGCTTTTGCAGTCTACCTAGGTTAGCATCAAAAGAAGAGTGATCTTATTTTTGTTTTTTCATTAATCTGAGATTTGTGGCTGGAAACCAAAGTACCAACTTAGAAGAATTTTTTTGACAAAATAGTGCCAAGAAGAAGAGGGTCAACTAAACTGTTTAGCATTGTTTCTTTACACTCATGACACTTTCAGTGGAAATTGGGCTATATCTGAAGCTGTGAAGTCTTATTCTTAAAGTTTGTGCAGTTGGAGTTCTTGGTGAGCTAAGGGTCCCATGGCCCCAGGCCCTTGGATTCTGCTGCCACTTGTAATGATTAAGGCATCTGAATGTTATGATAAGGCTGCTATGCGTAAATAAGATGTGGCTGCCACCTCAAATCTCTCCTGTCTTGTGGATGGAGCCACCCTTCCCCCAGCTGGTGACCTACTTATTTAAACAAGTGGCACCTGCTTTTTCAAAATCCTTTTCTTTAAGTCAGACTTGTACAACTCCCTTATATATTTTTTGGGGGGAAAAATATATAGGGCAGTGAGTACATATTTAAAATGATAGACACGTTTGTAAAAGAGTTTTAACTTAGCAATAGTAAAATATTTCAGTCAAAATTCTGACCCCAGAATGTGTGGGTATGAGTTTCATTGATCTTTAGAGGACTGGCACACAAGAATCTTAGTGTGTAGCAGGTCCCTGTTGTGCCTTCATGCATATTGTGTGTCTGTGTTGGTCTGGAGATCCATTTGCTGCGTGTGTGTGTGTGTTTATATATATAATGTGTGTGTGTGTGTCCATATATACATATACATATACATATATATATATATATATATAAATCAAGATACATGAAAAACAGCAAGCTACTGGGAAGCACAGTTTAATTATAATGGCCTTCATATAAAATATATGCTTTAGGTGTTAAGTGTCTCTGAAGCAAAAGATTGTTTACACTGAAGCTACCTGGTTTTTTAATACCTCTCTTCTTCTGGTCCTTGAAAATGTTCATAATATGTAACCATAGAAATGGAAGTGGCATATTAGCAGGGATAATTAGCTGCTAACCACTTATCAATTGCAAAAAGGTTTATTTTCTAGTGCTTTCATTAAAAAATATCTTTGTTCTGACTATGTTTTTGAAGTTGATGTTATGCGCGAAAAGAAAATATACATACTCAGTGAAAAGATGTCAGTGTCTTCTGTGCAAAAAAGGTAATTATAAATCATACAATGTGTCTCTAATAGTTCTTTCCCTGTGTGTTCTCACAACTTCCTTAACAACAGAAATAATACTGTTTGTAGGAAAAAACCAATTAAACAAAATGTGAGTAATTGGTAGTCTTGGACAATAATATCACACTGCATCCCAGAATGATGATGACGACGATGATGATTTTACTTTATGCCACCAACAGAAATGGCAGTTTATGGTATAAGAAGCTGAAAGATGGGCTTTTGTTCAAGGGATCTTAGAGTTCATATTTTCAAGGGGGGAGTAATGGGAGGTGAATATAACTAGTTGCATTTACATGTACATAAATTTAATTTTAGGAGGGACTGAGACAGAGATTCTGTGGACGAGATTTGGTGTGAAGTGGGATTAGAAGGCAAAGAGGCTCCTTCAAGCCAAGAGAAAATGAAAATGGTGAGTAATTTTAAGGAGCTGAAGCTGGTGGAAGCTAAGTGATAGAGTTGGCAGGGATCAGAGAAAAGGAATGTGTGGACAGGGTGAGCAAGCAAGTCCATGGGAGGCCTTATTGAAGTAAGCACAAGGAGCTTGGTCAGACTGTAGCGCAGACTGGAAGGAGGCCAGTTTTAGGGTTTAAGTGTGGTCTGAATGATGAGAGAGGCAGAGTTGTCAGCAGAGATGAGACGCAGCTATGTGGCAACAAAGGACCAGAGAAAAGAAGGTTTTGGTATTCAAGAGGGCAAATGATTAATGCATGAACCTTTGTTTTCATGAAGGGGGCCAAGAGGAAGGGCTGGGTTTTCCCGGTGGAGTACAAGGGAAAGTGATATACTACCATAGTGTACTATGAGCATAGCGTAAGGGAAAGTGACATATTGCATCTGTATATTGTGTGTAAATTTCTTGGGTTGACATGCTGTTTAATACCAATGGAGTTGAAAGTCTTGGAAGTGTACTTACATGGATTTGGAGGATGGAAGACAGATGTGGAAGTGAAAGGTGGAAGTTGCCAGCCTGACAGTGATATAGTAGGCAATTTTTCCTGGCACACCCTGCATGCCTATTAGTGGCTTCTTGTCCTCCCTGAGATGGGAACTGTGGCCAGGTGCTAGATTAGCATGTGGAGCTGTTGGATGGCTTCATAATAGAACTTTGAAAAAAGTACAACCTGTTTGCACAACTGGGGAATTTCCCAGTGTAATGTTCCAGTGGGATCTTGGCCCTTGGGGTAGTATGAACCTGTGTAGAAAGGTCCTGGATGATTAGAAAAGCATAGGGGCATGTACTTACAAATATCCTACAGTGTGGGAGAACAGGGATAGATGAATAAATAATCTGTAAATACATTATCATTCTAGTAATTTTACTACTTGGATTTATGCACCACAGTGTTGTTATGCTATCTGGAGATGTTTTTTTAAAAAAAGAATTGAATTGAAACAGTACATCAAGAAGTTAGACCTGTTGAGTCTCTTGTGGAAATGTAAGTTCATCTACATTCTTTGAAGTAATCACTTTGCTTGCATGCAGTGAGTGCACAAAAGGAAATTCCTACTTTACAGAGAGAGAGTAGCCAAGGAAAGGAACATGTTCTTCTAATTAATTCAGTCAGTTTACATCATTAGGACATCAAACGTATATGCTTATTTTAAACAACAAGCCAGGAATTGTAGACACTATACAATCCAGCTCTATTAAAGCCAGAATGGGATGGGGGTTGGCAACAAGGCTTTACTTTGTCGTGTGAACTGAACTTATGTTATGCCAGATGATGGTATTAATATTTAAATATACAGAACAACATTATTGCATGTTGGATGCCACATGTTCTAAATTGTTGTTACTTGAGTACTTGCACGATAAAAGCTTTGATCTTGTCCCACTTGCAGTAGAAGTCACTTATGTCTTGATGAATCACACTGCAGAGCTTCTTTGTATCATCTTCCATTTGCTTTCCACAAGGAAAAAGGTGGTTTTACTTTTCAGGGTTTGCTTTTGTTTTTGTTTTGTTTGTCTCTGGCTCTACCTTACTGACCTTTGGCCACAATAGTATACCTGAGCAGCTGTGGTATTCAAAACACCTCCTTAATGTACACCCAAATATCTTTGCTACAGGTGTTTTCCTTCAAGAAACACCTCAGGGTAATTGGTAGAGACACATTCTTAAATATACATGTTAGTATGCCTGACAGTCCTGAATGGTCTGTACTTCTCTGGTGCTTGTACAAAAACACTTCATGTTTTGTATTTGCTGAAGGAAGGACCAGTGCAATATTGGGGTATGAATGGCAGCTGTGAGTGGAGTGAGCACTCTAAATCTGTAGGAGTTTTGTTTTTTAATTTTTTAATTCCAAAAGATATTGGAACAATATGTTCCTTTTTTTGCCTCATTTCATATGGAGAGGCAAGTAAGAAATAAATACTACTGCCGCTATTCTTCTTCCCCTCCTCCTCCTCTTCCTCGTTTCTGTTACATCATTGAACTCTTGTACTATAACTCCATAACACTTTACAATTCTGAGAGGAGAAAATTTGCCCTTCAGGCCATAGGACCATCTCGACAAGCCACATGTTATTTAAAGAAACAAACTTTCCACAAATAACCTCCAAAAGGAAAGTAGAAAGTGGACATAGTGGTGATACCAACCATCAAAAGCCAAGAGTTATCTCGTGAGAACTCATGCTTCTTTAGGCCAATATGGAAGAATCTGCCTTTTGTGGAAGTGGAATCAGTATACATGAGTAGGTGGGGATGGGGTGAGAAAATGGTAAAGGTTGACAGTAAGTTTTATTGAAGGTAAAGATTCTTAATTCCAGGGATGAAATAACTTTCTGTGTGTATTATATGTTATACTAAGTTTGTCCAGATGGAAGTTAGGCCTGAACATAATTCCTGTCAGGTAGGCTATAGCTTGGTAAGCAGTCCTGATGCTTGGGCATGGTACCTTTCTTTTCAAATAGATTGCCTTAAAGATGGTAGACTCTCTCATCCTTTGGAGGTTTTAAACAGAGGTTGGATGGCCAGCTCTCAGCATTGCTTTGAATGTGGCTTCCTGCATGTTGAAGGTGGGCTAGATGGTCCTTGTAGTCTCTTCCAACTGTGCGATTCTAAGAGAGGTTACTGTTAATGAAATTTTGTGTGAGACTTGTTATGGGGTATTTTTGTATGTGATGTTTTCTGTTTATGTGTGCACATTTGCCTACGTATGCACACATATAGGAATAAAGAGTAGAAAACTAACATGGTTTATTTAAATTACTTGAGCTTCCAAGAGTAGCAAGGGCAGTATTTGCTCTTTGGCTACAGTTTGGAACTTCTTCGATATTTACAGCTGTTGTTATTTATTTCAATGCAAACTTTGTTGTCAAGGTAATTACTTGTAAAGGGTTCATTCAAGTAATAAACGATGATTAAAATAGTATTTTTTTAATGCGTACAGTGTGATCCCAAACCTTGCTATGCTGCTTTTAAACTATCTTTTTAAAACTTTACTAACCTGCTTCTCTTAGTGCCAACTGGTGAATGCATACTAACTGGCTTCTGTAGCACCAGCCCAATGATGTAACATCTTGTCATTCCTGTGGGAGTTAGCCTTAATTATTAGCAAAACCAGATCTTGGAAATAATAGTATGGTTGCTGCTACTTACTTCTTTTTGTAACAATGATGAAGTGGGGTGATGGTTCAAAGATAATACAACTAGTAAGAGTGAAGATCACCTTACTAGTGCAAATGAGTAATGGTTTCTAGTTACTTTAAAATTTTTATTTAAGGGTCATTTTTAGATTTACAGTGACCCCTCCACAGTTGCAAAGGTTCAGGGTATGGAACACTCATGAAAGTGGAAAAACTGCAAATAATTCCCCCCATGATCCCCCTTCCATTCTTTTCTGGGGTTCCCCTCCCATTCTCTTGCCTTTTGCACACTGGTGCCAAATGCAGGGGAATGGATATGGAACTCCAGGAGAGAAGGAAAGCATGAGCATGTGCCTCCCCCCTCCATTCCTTTGCCTTGGTATGTTCTCAGCACCAGGGCCAGGGGCAAGGGAATGGAACTCCAGAGGGGAGAAGGGAGGCTCATGTGAGCCTCCCTTCCCACCCCCTTGCTTTTTACACAGGCATGCTTGCCTTCCTTCTCCACATCTGGCAGAATGCAAGGGAGGAGGAGGAGGAGAATGTGGGGGAAGGCACATATACACCTCGTGAGTAATCAATTCGCAAAGGTCAACCCCACAGAGGTAGGACTCTATATGTACAGGATTTGTTTAGGCATTTCTCTTAGCAATTCTGCCCCACTATCTCCACCCAAAAGAGCAGTGGAGAGTACTGGAAACAGAATAAGTTGTGCAACTTTTCCTTAGTATTTTAATGATTAACAAAAATGAATAAGTTTTCAAATACTGTAACAAGTAGTGGTAGACTCTTTTTACTCTCTGGCAAAAATGACACTTGCTTAAAAGCAAGTACAAAAGTAATGGTAATGCTTTTTTATTTTTACTTTGTAACTTATTAATGAATAGACACCAACTTTGCATGAGAATCACAGGTTGCAATAGCTTTTAGTTGCCCAGATTTCAGTGGGCCTTAGTTTGATACATGAAAGACTTCCTCAAAACAGTTGTCAAGTCTAGGGCATGTTGTGCCCACCCTGTTTGAGTGAGGTGACAGCGTCTGATACTTCCAGCCTTGACACTTGCAATAGTATGGCCCTGCAGGATATTGAGGAGTTGTCTTCCCACCCCATTGCTTTGAGACAGCTGCCTCACAGCATAGGAGAGGGGCAGTTGTATAGTTCTCCCCTGGGCTACTTCTCTGTGGATTCAGATTATAATATCATCAAAACAAAATTATGCAGTGGTTAAGGGAATCTGCCACCTACTGACTAAAGATGTTATTGCAAGTCTAGAACAAATACATTTAAATTAATTAGGATTTGTGTGTGCTTAAAAGCTGAAAACCTGTGTGGTAAACACTTATAGGACCCTTAGTATGTACTTTATTTTGTCTAGGTTTCATGGACTTTCCTCTAACAGATATAGACTCTCATTTGTTTGAAACACTTTTCTATGTCCATAGGCTGGTGGGGATTACATTACTTGTAAACAGAAGTATACACAGTGCTGTCTGAGTGCATACCCAAAGGGACTCTCATTTACCCAATTCTTACCCTCCCTTAACCTCGGGAATCTTACCCTCTTTACCTAAGAAAATCCTCTCCCATTTTCCTGCCACTTTCTAAATTCAGGAGCCCTCTTCTGTTTTTTAGCACCTTTACAAATGTCCACTAAGGCCAGGAACACCCCCCCCTTTTTTTTAAGAAAGCCCATCCCTGCTCCCAGTTTAGAATTTCAATTTGAAACTTGCCACTGTTGCTTGTTTGAAGTCTTAAGTGTATGTATAAAAAAGGCGTCTTACCATTAAATAGTCAGGATGCAGATGAAGGAAAACAAGTGATACAGAGGTGTAATCTGGGATGTCCTACTTCCCTTTTTTTGAAAAAAAAATCTGTGAAATATTTCTTGGCAGATTTAATTGAAATAGTTGGTCAGCCTTTCCAATAAGGTACCTCCAAATGTGTTCCAATGATTCCCAGCAAGCATTCTTGCTGGAAATCACGGCAGTTTTAGTCTAATGTAGTTGGAAAGGATGTTCAGTTGGGAAAAGCTTCACTTGGTCTTCTGCAGAAGCCATCTTAGATCACAATCCATTTAAAAAGTATGTTTGAAATGATCCTTTCTGACCTCTGGCTAAGCAATAAACTCAATGAAGGTACCGTTTGGAATTGGCCATTTTATTGACATTTCCAGGGCACAAGGGGGTACTGACTTTACAGTGCTTTGCTCAGTCTTTGTGTGCCTTAATAGTGCCTCCTTGATAAGAAGTTAGCTTTGATTTCCTAGTTACAATCTGTGTATACTTAGTGAATGACAAGTAAAGTATGAAGAATAATGACTTACTGAAAGCTCAGTATAGGAAATTTGAAAGCAATGACAAAAGGACAGAACACAGTTATTTAACTTCAAATAATAGTGTCCCATTGCACTTCTAAATCGGTGTATTAGTTTTTGTGAGTTTGGCTTTGTAATATCCACACAAAAAAAACTCATTCTCATTCTTCTGTGTTACAGTAGTTCTGAATGAGGAACTTTTTTTTGGTATGAGATTGTTCCTTTCAGAGGCCAAAAAAACTTAGATAAGGCCCCACACAATAAAGATGAAGTGAGTCACTGCAAGCTCTTTGTCATAAATGCACACACACAAGTATTTGTACAGAGCCACACAGACTTTCACACATAACACACCCCTGCAAGTTTGTTTGTATGTTTCCACAAGCATATATGCAACATACCTCCCTGATGTTGTGGTTTGGGTTAATTGTTACGAACAGACAGACTGGCAAAGAATTTGTTGGATAAAACAATATATTTACAGAGTGCTATTTTGATTGCCAAAAAAAAAAAAAAAGGGTAGAGCAACCCTGTGTGAAGCAGAATATAAGAGAAAAGAGAATTCCATGTCTGCTTTGCTGTTGCAGAGACAAAAAATAATAGCACTTGGGTGTTAGCAGAGTATGTAAGCTTTATCCAGTGCCAATGAGATTGCTGCCCTAAGCTAGCAGACACCAATGGTTATCTGATGGCCCATTATAATGTGCCTCCTTCTTTCTACTCAGTGTGGGAAGCTTCATGCTGTACGGGAGGACCTTGTTCTCTCCAAACTAGCATGACCCTGATTTCTGACAATATCTCCACCTTTATTTTTTCATTGTTTTCCCCTTACCCAGTACATCCTATCATTGATTTTTTCAGGATTACAAGAGATTTTTTAAAATGTATTTCTGAAAAGCAATGAAGTACATGAGATATGTGATTACTTGCTGAACAGTTGTGCTTCTCTGTGGCATTTTGGCTGTGTATCATTAGGCATATTTAAGACTGCACATAAGTTTTGCCAATTTTGCTTCAATTACTCTAAAAAGTTTGGTTCTTGTTTATATAGGAATTCCAGTCTTACTGGCACACCCATCGCGTGGTTCCAGTTTTATTAGCACACAGAGACTTACTGTTTCTTAAGACTCTGACTATGCACCAAAATCTATAAGTAAATTTGATTCTGAAAGCTAGATTATGAATAGAATGTAAGCCTCTACTTAAAGAAAATGGAACTATGCCTTGTATGTTCTTTTAAATAAACCATATCTTTTTTAAAAAACCAATATAAATCATGAAGCCTAGTAGTGATTTGAGTAGCACCCAACAAAGGATCAGAATTTTTCTCCATTATTAACACTTTTCTGCAGTCTCTGCCTGGAAAGTTAAGTTGGCATCGGCAGTCTGTACTTTGGCATACAAATAGAATTAATGGTCGTATGATTTGTAAACCAACACATACTTTCATATTTATATATTTTCCCCCTTTCACACATTTTCTGGGCTGTTGTTCAACAGTAAGGAATCAGCAGGTTGAAGGTAGGATGTTATTTATTTATCAGGGAATTTTTCTAGTCCATTTAGCTGTTGTGGGACTCAGGGCCACTGTCCTCCAGTGGTCTTGCTTGGCTGAAAGTTCCTGTAATGTGGTATGGACAGATTGCTGCTATCTCATGCCTACTAGCTTCACCAGTTACAGTAAGCCCAGTACCAACCTTGTGCTTCTTTTACATACAAGGGAAGCTGCTGGGTGAGAGCATCCAGAGCATTGTGGCTGGATCTACCACTCTGCTGTTGGTATTCAACTCTGTTTCTCTTTCCTGATGCCAAGGAGGTTATACGTGCCCTGAATCATTGCCTAGATGCTGTGGTGGATTGGATGTGAATTCATAAATCGAGGCGCAATCCAGGCAAGATGGAAGCTCTGTTAATCAGTAGGAAAATCAGCCTGGGATTAGAATAAGAATCAGTTCTGGATGGGGCTGTATATTTTCTTAAAGGTCAAGTTCACAGTTTTGAAGTGTTCCTGGATTGAGCATTGCTCCTAGATTAGCCACATGGCTTCTGTAGGCAAGCATGTCCTTGTCTAGTTAGTGTGACGCTGCACTCCTTCTTATTAGGGAAGAGGGATTTGGCCGCAGTGGTTCATGCCTCCATTACCCCCCACCTATTGTAATGTTCTAACATAGAGCACTCCTGAAGTGTTTAGAAGCTACAGCTGTACAGTTAGTACTAAATGTGGGGGGCAGAGTGTTGTTTGGAATTCGGTTTAGAGACCATATATCACTGATGCTTTTTAAAAATTAACTTTTTATTGATAAAAGAATAAGGTAAAATATACAAAAATGGAAAGAAAAAAATCTAATGTATAAAAATTATATATAAAGAGAATACAGATATAGGTTGATACAGTCAGAATATGTATTTCAGTTGCTTGTAAATCATTTTGCAATGCCAGCTGCAAAGTGTTTGTGATTAGACTGAAAATCCAAGTTCTGCTGTCTTCAAAGTCAATCATCATAACTCAGCATAACATCAGAGGGTTGTCAGAATGGGGGGCAAAACTCCATTATTTGTGCTGGTGGTCTGTAAAAGGGCAGTTTGTTTTGTGCAAAAACAGTAAAAGAATATCAATTTTATTAAAATTGTTACTTATAATATCACTGGTATTGTACCAACTGCAATGACTTCCAGTCTGTTTCCCAGCTCAGTTCAACATGCTGGTTTTGACCTACAAAGCTCTAAATGGCCTGGGGCCAGGATATCTGAAAGATCACTTCCTCTTGAGTTTTCCCAGAATTCCACTAGTCCTTAAAACCAGGATTAGTGTTTGGCACTGTTTTAATTATCAATGCTTAAAACTGTTTTTTAATATGTGTGTGTGTGTGTATGTGTGTAGATATACGTATGTATGTATGTATATGTATATGTATGTATATATATTTTAATGTGACTTCAGCGTGTGTTTTAATCTGTGTTTATCTGATATACATTGCCTTGAGAGCCCAGGTATGCTGAGAGTTGTTGTTGTTGGGTGCAATAGTGGTTTACATAGATGGTGCATGAACGTTTCCCTAGTATATTGAGCTATATCTACATTTGTTCACAGTTGGCATATAATGTGGACCAATATTTAAATTAGGAGGAGTATGCACTGCATGTGATTTGGGCACATTTACTGTGCTACTTGTGTACTTTGTTCATCCTATGTGATCTTAACTCTCTAATTCAGCAGGAGCAAATGACACAAGTTATGACTTCAGTGTTCAATGTCTAATGTTCTAATAGGAAAAAGTAGGCATGATCCCTATTTTTCAGTGTCATAGTTTTAATATATTCATATTTGTACATCTCAAATTATTGAAAATAATTATTGAAGGTTGGCTCACCACTCTGAATGTAAGTTACCTTTCTGTGCTTTGGGGTTACAAAACATGTAGAACATTTATTTGACAGATTATACTTTGGCACAAGGCATATATAAAGTATTTTTTTTTTTGCACTTTCTAAGTAGTTACATGTGTCTGGCAAAAATAGGTGTTTTCGTTTATTCTGTTAGATTTCACTTGTCCCTTGGTAATATATTTACTACTATGAAAGTGCAGTGGTTTCCTCTATTTGGAACTAACAATTGGATTTAGGATTTGGTCAGGAAGCTATAGCAGATGAGTTGTTGATTCTAAATAGGGAACTTTATTCAGTGCAGTCCTATTGTACAATTTGTTGTTCAGTACTAGCACATAATCGTAAATGAGTTCAGAGATTAAATGGTATTATTGATGATGAGATGGTGGTAATGATGATGTAATAAGAATACAACAAAAAGTATGAACATGCCCAACTCACAAATTTGAAGCAAAGGCGTTCTTTTCCCTAGAACTGGGCTCCTCCTTATTTTTTATACTTGGTTCCTAGATCTCCTTGCAATATGAAAGCTGTCAATTCTAGCTGGAAAGAACTGATTCAGCCCAGGCCTGAAGAACTGCTTTAAAGATAAACCCCAGACTGATTTGGTAGGGAATAAGTCTGATGGTTGGTTGGTTTTTTAGTTCTGTCCTGAAAAGATGTGAGGACGCTTTCATCCTCCATATGTTTATTGGCCTGTAACTCCCATCAGTGCCATCCAGAATGGCTAACAGTAAGTGATTGTGGGTACTGTAGTCAAGAGCATGTGGACTATAGGATCCCAGTAACAGATGAGTGGCTGTATAACATCCAGCAGCACACAACTCATTGCAGCTCAAACGTAGTGTGTTTCTTTTTGCACTGTGTTTCTTTTTCTGCTCTATGGGAAACTTTTTGTTCTTGTTCTTGTTTGTTATATTAGCATGGTCTTTTTTGTTACTTTTGGTTATTCTGTTGTTCAGAATTAAATCTTACAAATATTTTTTTAAAAAAGAGAAAAGAAACCACTGGCAAGATGAGGGACCCTTCACCCCCCTCTGCCATTTTGGATGAATTAAAACAAAATCAGGGATCTCTTTCTCAGGAAAAAAACACAAACATAGATCTGTAGAGATTCTCTGTAATCTGTGAGTTACCTAAAGTGATCAGTGTCAGAGACTGCCAAGGATAAAAACAAGAGCTGCAGTTCTGGGTGTATCTCTTAAGAACTGTTGCAATATTTTACCCATTTCCCAGCTTAGATAGCTAGAAGCTAAATTTTGCTATCACTGTCTGCTCTGTTCTTCTGTAATAGGCTATTGAGATGTGAACTCACATTTGTGCAAGAACACAGAATATTTGTTGTGGTATGTGATGCTTAGGCTTCTAGCTATACAAACCTTCCCCTTCTCCATGTGCTCTCCCTCTGATATATCTTTTTGGTTCCTTTTGGAGTGTTAATGACAAACTTGCCTATCAGAGTATGAAACATAGTGCTGTCTCAGCAAGATAAGGTACAGGAACATTCTGGATTAAAGTTGCAACCTCAGTGGTTTAATCTGAGTTTTGTGTTTTGCTACTAAAAATCTCATAAGACAGAATATATGGCAATATCCTAATTAGAGCTTTTATTTCCTTCCTGCCCTTCCAGCTTTGTTCATTATGTATGTAGCTGTGGCTTTCCTATTAGTGTTTTGGACTTCTTTTAAAAAAAACAAAACATGAATAGTTCTCATAGAATGCCATGAACAGTCTGGGAAGATGCAACTGTATGGCACGAATAGCTTTAGTACATTTTTCACCTTATATGGAAAGGTGTCTGCAACTTGTCAGGCAGAAGTAGTATTTGCAGCTGTTGTCATGTTCCTTGAAGTTGGAAGAAATTGCTTATTCTTCTGATAAAGTTTACTGACTTTCTTTTCCAGTTCAGTACTGTTTTTAGCCAAATTGGTTCTAGCAGTTGCTCTGGTCAGTTACTGTTCATAAACAAGATAATGGTTTTTCTTTTTCAGTGCTGCGTTAACTGGATTTTTCTTTTCTTTCCTTGGTTGGTGAGACTAAATCTGTGATCCTATTTGCAGAGGCTTTTAGTACTTCTGTGTGTGCATATCCCAAATCCCATTCAACCTGCCTTGGCACTCCTACCACATGTTCCTTGGGCTATGCCCACCTGATGCATCTTCTACCTGTTCCACTCCATTGGTGTCCATGGCAGCCCATTCTTATAAGCCGAGTTAGCTAAACGGACTACTAATCTTTAGAGCAGTTCCAAGGTTAAAGAGAAAATTTATTGCCGATATGCCCCACTAGTAAACTTTCAGGAGGAATTATTTGTACTCCTTAGGTTCATTATACAACAATATGACACTCATTTAGCACTCAGTAATGCTGGTTAGGCATAGACAGGGACTAAACCCTGCAAAATTTTTATTCTGTATTGGCGCCTATGAAACTTTTCTTTGTCACGTGCATAGGAGAAGATTCTTTGAAATAAATTTTTCTCATCTTTTTGAAAGGTATATTTAGATGCACTAAGAAACTTCTACCGCCATGGCTGGATTATTAGTAGTTCAGCTAGTTTACTCTCTCTGTGTGTGTGTACATATGCCTATATGTGTGTGTATATTTACATGTAAATATATATCTGTACTTTCTTTCTCTCACCATGGGAGTGCAATGACTCCAAGCCTCTCTTTTCAGACACCTAGTACTCTTGCTTCCTCTTGCCCAGTAATTTCTTGTATCTCCTCAAGTCTCTGTTACCAATATTTTTGTGTTACTTGAGTAACTGAGTAAAAATCCAAGGGATCAAGCGGTCTCATTGAAGTTGCAGGGCTGAAAATGGGTTCACGTATGAATGTTTTTGTGTTGCTTTCTGTTATTTCTGTTTGGCTTCATTGACTTCACCTTATCGTGACTGTAGGAATAAGGGATCTCCAGGATCCCCACTCTTCAGCTGTCCTGCTCTGGTTCTGCAAACTCATGGCCATGGCTTTCTTGATTGAATCAACCTGCTTGTCATGTGGTCTTCTTCTTTCTCATTGCCTTCCATTTTTCTGATTATTTAATTTTTTTGCCACTATTTGTTAGACAGCTGACATACCGGTATGTGTGGACAAACATCCAATTTGAAAATCATATGAGGACTCATAAGCACCTTAATCCAACTTTAATTACTGCCTATTTAAGTCTGCAGTTAAGAACAAATCTGATACAAGCAAGCAATAAAATTAGCCATAGTCAATACTTTATATTTTAGTATAATTAGGCATGAATGTGTCGATTTCTTTTTTTTTTTTGTCTTATCTTTAATTTCTTCTGTCCTATTTGTTCATTAGCACAAACAATTTTTTGTATATTTTAATAGACATCTTTTTCACAAGCAGTTTTCCTTAATATATATAATTATTGTATTACATTTTTTCTATTAATAAACAATTTCATAGAATCATAGAAATTCAGAGTTGGAAGAGACCACACAGGCCATCCAGTCCAACCCCCTGCCATGCAGGAACACCCTCAAATCAATCCCGACAGATGGCCATCTAGCCTCTGCTTAAAAACCTCCAAGGAAGGAGACTCCACTACACTCCGAGGCAACAGATCCCACTGCCGGACAGCCCTGACTGTCAGGAAGTTCTTCCTGAGGTTCAGGTGGAATCTCCTTTCCTGCAGCTTGAATCCATTGCTCCTTGTCCTGGTCTCTGGAGCAGCAGAAAACAAGTCCCCTCCTTCCTCTACGTGGCATCCCTTCAAATATTTAAACATTGCTATCATGTCCCCTCTTAACCTCCTCTTCTGCAGACTAAACATACCCAGCTCTCTAAGTCTGTTCTCATAGGGCATGGCTTCCAGGCCTCTCACCATTTTGGTCGCCCTCCTCTGGACTTGCTCCAGCTTGTCAATATCCTTCTTGAATTGGGGTGCCCAGAACTGGACACAGTATTCAAGATGGGGTCTAACCAAAGCAGAGTAGAGTGGTACCAGTACCTCCCTCGATCTAGACACCATACTCCTATTGATGCAGCCAAGAATTGCATTGGCTTTCTTGGCTGCCGCATCACACTGCTGACTCATGTTCAGCTTGTGGTCTATGAAGACTCCTAGATCCCTTTCACACGTACTGCTATCCAGCCACGTGTCCCCCATCCTATATTTGTGGATTCCATTATTTCTGCCTAAGTGTAGGACCTTACATTTCTCTCTGTTGAATTTCATTTTGTTCGCCCTGGCCCAGCTCTCCAATCTATCCAGGTCATTTTGAATTTTGATCCTGTCCTCTGGCGTATTAGCAACCCCTCCCAATTTGGTGTCATCTGCAAATTTGATCAGCATGCCCTCTATTCCTTCATCCAAGTCGTTGATAAAAATATTGAACAGCACTGGGCCCAGGACAGAACCCTGTGGCACCCCGCTAGTCACTTCTCTCCAGGACGAAAAGCAGCCATTCGTGATCACCCTTTGGGTTCGGTCGGTCAACCAATTACAAATCCAACTAACAGTAGCCCTGTCCAGCCCACATTTTACTAGCTTCGTTGCAAGAATGTCATGGGGAACTTTGTCAAAGGCCTTACTGAAATTGAGATATGCTACTTCTTCTTCGTGGTCTCTGTGCCTTCATACACTAGGAGCTTTAGCGCCGGCGCGGTAGCGTTCGGAAACTTCTAGAGCTTGTTCGCTTGGCGGGAACCCCTCCCCCACGCCGGTACTGCGCATGCTCCTCCCGCCGAGCAACGGTCTCTCCTCAGTTCTTTCTCGTCCGCCGCCGCGTACGGAAGGTTCTTCAGTTTGTTCCTCTCACGTTGTGCTTGGCTTGCTGTTTTTCACGGTTTTACGGACTTTCGGACTGTCTTTGACCTCTCTTTCGGACTCCCCCTTCAGTTTTTCGTCTTTTTGTATTTCGGAGTTTGGCGTTCTTCGTCTTATGTCCGCGCTCTTAAAAAGTGCGTGTCCTGCGGCCGCAAGGTTGCCCTCAACGACGGCCATAAGGAGTGTCTCTTCTGTTTGGGTGAGTCCCACAACATCCGGACTTGCCCAATTTGCCGGGATTTTACTCCCCAAACTCTCCGCAACCGCTCCGCGAGACTCAAATCTTATTGTTGGGAGCAGTCTCTGCGGGCGATAGACGAGACCTCCACTTCCAAGATGGCCGACAAGAAGACGACCACGCCATCGACGGTATCGGCGGCTGCCGTTCCGTCCACCTCGTCGGTATCGGGCTCGGTACCGGCGAAACGCCGATCTCGGCGCTACCGAGGATCCCGAAGCTGTCGGCGGCTGCCAAGTCAGCAAAAGGATCCTCGACGGCGAGGAAGGCTGAGGCTCCCCTTACGGAGACGCCTGCTAAAAAGCGCCCTGCTCCGGACGGAGGCAAGGGCAAGGAGAAGGAGAAGAAGAAAAGAAGAAGGAGAAGAAGCGCTCCCCGGCTGGGGACGTTCGACCTCCTACTCCTCCTCCTACTCAGCAGCCTTCCAAAGGGCGAGGCGAGTCCGTCGATCTCTCGGAGGATGAGATCGAGGACGTTCCCCAACAGCGCCCGGACTCGCCTGTGGCAGACCCTCCAACCCTGGTGGAGGAGCGCCACCGCCCTCTTAGCCGTCGCAGGTCGGCCGACCTGCAGCAGAGGGAGCCCTCTGCTTCTCCGGAGCGGCGTTCGACCTCCTTTAGGTCCCGGTCCCGCTCTTCCGAGCGTCCGGTGGCCTCGCCGCCTCCGAGGGAGACAAGAGAGGAACAACCTCGCTCGTCTGCCTCCAGATACACCTCGGCGTCCTACGTGGCCAGGTACGCGAGGGAATCTGAGTGGAGAGAGCGCCCGGCCTCCTATCGGTCGCATTCGCCATCGTACCGGGATCGGTACCATCGTGGCCCGAGTCGCTGGGAGACCTTCCGGAGGTCCCGGTCACCTCGTCGACAGCGCGAATCGCGCTCGCCTAGAGGGGACGAGGCTCGGTACCGTCGACGCCGAAGCCGATCTCCGTCGGACCGCCGCTCCTTCAGCCGCTCTCCCTCTCCTCGATATCATAGGGCGAGGGAGCCTTCACCACGGTATCGGGCGATATCGCCACCTCCTAGGGTCACGGCAACGGCGACGCGCCCTACGGAGTCGGTGGTGACTGAGCGGGCTACGACGACGTCAGCCTGCCAGACTACCCCGGTCACCACCAAGAGGGTGAAGTCAGTGGTCAGCCATCCCAAGCGGGACGCTGCTGCTACCACCGCCCCGGCTGCGGAGAAGCCTAGGAAGGCAACACCTGTGGCGACGAAGGAGCCGGAAAGCGAGCGGCGAGAGGACTCACCGAGCTCGGAGTCGTACGACTCGAGCGCGGAGTCAGAGGTGTCTGAGGCGGCCTCACAGGAGTCTCCTCCACTGGGATTCGGGGACCCGATCCAGATTCTGCTCCAGAGGACGTCCACCAGTTCTCTGCGATGCTGCTCCGCATGGCCACTACCCTCGGCCTTAAGATCGCCGATGCGGAGCCGGAGGACGACGATCCAGCCTTCTCCGTCTTCGAGGAGAAGTGACCTTCCACGGCCCCGCTGCCTCTCCTGCCCCGGGTATCCAGACTGGTGAAGGCCGCCTGGGATAGACCGGCCTCGGCTCAGCCGATACCGCAGCGGTTAGAACACCTCTACAGGGTGCAGAAGGATAACGCCGGTTATCTCTTTAATCACCCTGTACCGAACTCTGTGGTCGTCGAGTCGGCACAGACAAAGGGCTCCGGCAGGCAACATACCACCCCGCCGGACAAGGAGGGCAGGAAGTTGGACGCCTACGCAAGGAGGTTCTATTCAGCTGCCTCCTTGCAGATCAGGCTGTCCAACACTCAGGCTTGCCTCGCGGCATACCTGAAAAAAGTGCTCGATCGCCTGCAACCGGCGATGGAGGCGGTACCGGAGGACATCCGCCAAGCCTCCTCCGTGATCTTCAATGAGGCTATCTCCATCGCTCGGCACCAGATGGCCTCCTCCCGGCACGCAGTGGAGATCGCCTCCCGGGTCATGGCGGGATCCGTCGGCCTTCGCCGCCATGCTTGGCTGCGACCGGCCGACATCCAGGAGGACACCAGAAGGAGGATTGAAGATCTCCCCTTCGACGGTGAAGGCCTATTCAATTCGTCCACAGACGAAGCTTTTGGACAATCTTGTCAAGGCGAGACTGACCGCAAAAAAGATCGGGCTGCAGCCGGCCACGCAGGCCCGCAGGGCCTCCACCTTCCGCCCATCCTGGCGACGATCCTCCACCTCGTCGTTCCAGCGTTCGGCCCAGTCTGGACAGTCGAGACCGTCCTCCGGCTCATCGGCCAGACGCACGATTAGGCGGCGCCCGGCTTCGTCGAAGAAGTCCTCCTCCGAGACAAAGTCTCGGTTTTGACGTGCCTGGCAGGACCCACCAATACCCACTCTTCAGCCTACCATCAGCGCTCGGAGACCGACCGACTCTCGCTCGACACCTAGCGGAGTGGCAATGTGTCACTACGGACTCTTGGGTGCTTTCCATCGTCCGTCTTGGCTACGCCATCGAGTTTCTCAATTCCTCCTCGAGGCGTTTACTACTCCACGCGTCGAGTCCGGCCCTCCTGGAAGAGATCCAATCCCTCCTCCAGAAAGGGGCGATCGAGCGGCTCCCGCAAGAGGCCAAGACCACCGGCTTCTTCTCCAGGTACTTCACGGTACCGAAGCCGACGGTACCCTCCGGCCGATCCTAGACCTCAGAGGGGTGAACTACTACATCCGCCCCAAAAGGTTCAAGATGGTCACGATACCGTCGATCCTGCCCTTCCTACATCGAGGGGACTGGTTCGCCTCCATTGATCTCCGAGACGCATACTTCCATATCGCCATTCGCCCGCAGCACAGACGGTACCTCCGCTTCGCAGTCGACGACACCTGTTACCAGTACAAGGTGCTGCCGTTCGGACTCTCGACTGCCCCAAGGGTCTTCACCAAGTGCATGGCCCCGGTGGTATCCTACCTGCGGACGAAGGGCGCTTCCGTCTTCCCCTACCTCGACGATTGGCTGTTGGTGGCGTCCTGCAAACAGAGACTTTACCACGACGTCCACATGACGTTGTCACTCCTGACCCGCCTTGGTCTACGAGTGAATCCGAAGAAGTCCCACCTCGAGCCGGCGAGGATCTTGGACTTCATCGGGGCGACGCTCGACTCGACCTCCGCCAGGGCGTACCTGCCAGAGTCTCGAGCACAAACCTTGATCCGGGCCGCCGCTCATGCTCGTACGGCCCCGACGTTATCTGCGAGAAGCGTCCAGCAGCTCTTGGGCTACATGGCTGCGACGACCGCTGTGACATATCTCGCCAGGCTGAGAGCAAGACCTCTTCAACACTGGTTCGTCCGCATATTCGACCCCCTGAGACGAACAGACACTCCGACTGCAGCTGCCGGGAGACGTCCGCTCATCCCTCCGATGGTGGCAGTCGCGATGCAATCTCATGTCGGGGATGCCTTTCCAACAGCCGACACCGAAGGTGACGGTAACGACCGACGCCTCCCTGTATGGATGGGGTGCCCACTGCGGCGATCTCAGAGTCCGCGACAGATGGACCGACGACGAGACCGCTCTCCATATCAACGCGCTGGAGCTGCTCGCCGTCTGCAAAGCCCTACGGGCGTTCCGCCATGCCGTGGCGGGGCGCACGGTCCTGATTCTGACGGACAACACCACCGCTGTCTGCTACATCAACAGACAAGGTGGGACTCATTCCACGACCCTGCTCGACATCGCGCTCGACCTGTGGGAATGGTGCATTCGCCTGCACACGCATCCCGTGGCGGTTCACCTGGCCGGGCAGGAGAACACCACGGCAGACGCCCTCAGCAGGGACACCTCATCCCATCACGAATGGTCTCTCTCCGGAGAGGCGTTCAGACTGATTCGGGACCGCTGGGGCGAACCATCGATCGACCTCTTCGCGACCAGGGAAAACGCGAAGTGTCGCCGATTCTGTTCCAGAGCGGGCCACGATCGCGCCTCCATCGGGGACGCTTTCCAGTTTCCGTGGACCGGGGAACTCCTCTACGCGTTCCCGCCGTTCCCGCTGCTCGGCCGGACGATATCGAAGATCCTCGCCGACCGAGCCGACGCGATCCTGGTAGCCCCGTACTGGCCGAGGCAACATTGGTTCGCACCCCTGCTACAAGCCGCACGAGACGACCTGCTCCGGTTGCCACCGACACCGGACCTGCTCTCCCACTCCGGCGGCCGAGTCCTCCATCCGGACCTGCCACGCCTGGCCCTCCATGCCTGGAGGATATCGCACTAGACGATCCCGTGCTCGGTACCGTCCTCGTCGCGGCCAGGAAGGAATCCACCCGTCGCAACTATCAATACAAGTGGCGACGCTTCCTGACCTTCGCTAACGAGAGGAGTGAGCCGGTATCGCCCGCGGGGCTCTCGACCGTCCTGCACTTCCTCCTGCACCTCCGGCAACAGGGCCTGGCGTTTCCATCCCTGAAGGTGTATCTCTCCGCGATCGTGGCATACCAACCGCCACGATCTGCTGCCTCGGCCTTCTTCAGGAACGATACCGTTAAGCGGTTCCTGAAAGGACTTCATCATCTCTACCCGCCGGTATCGCCGCCGCTACCGCCGTGGTCCCTCTCGCTGGTGCTCTCGCAGCTGACGAAGCCGCCCTTCGAGCCAATGGCGACCTCGGATGACAGGCTCCTGACAATGAAAACTGCCTTCCTGGTAGCGGTGACCTCAGCGAGGCGAGCGGGTGAGATCACAGCTCTTCGTTCCGATGAGCCCTTCACGGTCTTCCACAGGGACAAGGTGGTCCTGAGACCTGACATCTCGTTCCTGCCAAAGGTGGTGTCCAGTTTCCATCTCAACCAGGACATCATCCTGCCTGCCTTCTTCCCGAACCCGACGACACCGTTGGAGCGGTCCCTCCACTCCCTGGACGTGCGTCGGGCATTGGCTTTCTACAAGGACAGGACTGCTTCCTTCCGACAGACGCCGCATCTCTTTGTTTGCTATGGGCGACGTCGGAAGGGCCTAAAAGTGTCCACCCAGCGCTTCTCCAAGTGGGTGGTGAGGACTATTGAACTGGCGTATGAGCTCGCGAGGAAGCCTCCGCCAGTCCTGCTTCGAGCCCACTCCACCAGAGCTGTGGCTACTTCTGCGGCCCTCCTGCGAGGAGTTGACCTGCATGAACTCTGCCGTGTGGCGACCTGGTCCCAACCATCGACCTTCGTGCGCCACTACAGGCTCGACTGCCGGTCGCGCAGAGATGCCCGGTTTGGACGTGAGGTGTTGGCTTCCGTGCTGTAGGACCTGACCCGCCGTCCGACCGGTAAGCTACACAGTCTCCTAGTGTATGAAGGCACAGAGACCACGAGAAGAAGAACAGGTTGCTTACCTGTAACTGTGGTTCTTCGAGTGGTCATCTGTGCCATCATACACACCCGCCCTTCCTCCCCTCTTTCTCAGGTCCCTGTAGGTTCTACGGCGGACGACAGAACTGAGGAGAGACCGTTGCTCGGCGGGAGGAGCATGCGCAGTACCGGCGTGGGGGAGGGGTTCCCGCCAAGCGAACAAGCTCTAGAAGTTTCCGAACGCTACCGCGCAGGCGCTAAAGCTCCTAGTGTATGATGGCACAGATGACCACTCGAAGAACCACAGTTACAGGTAAGCAACCTGTTCATCCACAGCACTCCCTTCATCTATCAAGCTAGTAACTCTATCATAAAAAGAGATAAGATTAGTCTGGCATGACTTATTTTTGAGAAATCCATGTTGACTTCTCGTGATTACCGCGTTGCTTTCTAAATGATTAGAAACTGACTGCTTAATGATCTGCTCCAGGATCTTTCCGGGTACTGATGTCAGGCTGACTGGGCGATAATTATTTGGGTCCTCTTTTTTTCCCTTCTTGAAGATGGGGATAACATTTGCTCTCCTCCAATCTGCTGGAACTTCTCCTGTCCTCCAAGATTTCTCAAAAATTATAGCAAGCAGTTCTGAAATGACCTCTGCTAGCTCTTTTAATATCCTAGGATGCAATTCATCTGGTCCAGGAGACTTGAATTCATCCAATGCGGCCAGGTATTCCTGTACCACCTCTCTACTTATTATGTGCCTCATTTCCTCTGCTTCCTCCCCTGCTCCCCAGCCGCCAGGTTGAGTGCTTGTATCCTTCTGGGAAAATACGGAGGCAAAGAAGGTGTTAAGTAGCTCTGCCTTTTCTCTCCCCCCTGTGAGTAATTCGCCATCTTCTCTGCGTAGCGACCCTACTGTCTCCTTCTTTTTCCTTTTGCTGCGGACATATTTAAAAAAACCCTTTTTATTGTTTTTAATGTCTCTGGCCAGCCTAAGCTCATTCTGTGCTTTAGCCTTTCTGACTTCCTCCCTACATCTCCTAGCTACTTGCTTAAATTCTTCTTTGGTGGTTTCCCCCTTCTTCCATTTCCTATACATGTTTCTCTTAACTCTTAGCTCAGCTGAGAGTTCTTTAGTCAACCATTCTGGTTTCTTCAGATGCCTTCCATTTTTCCTCCTTAATGGCACTGTTTTAGACTGTGCCTTCAGTATCTCCTTTTAAGGAACTCCCATGCCTCCTGAACTCCTTTCCCTTTCACTATTCCTGACCAGGGAATTCCAGCCAGCAGCTCCCTAAGTTTACAGAAGTCCAATTTCATGGCGGATTTTCTTCTAATGTACAAACTTTAGTATGCATTTTTTATTAGGATAGCTATATTGCAGAACTCTGAGAAGTGTGAATATCTTCACAAGTTGCATATTGATTTGGGGAGTGTGAACTTGGTAAGGTCTTACTGAAATGTTAACTGATTTAAATTCTCTCCCATCACTAAGTGTGGCCAATCTAAATGTAAGTAGGTTTAATTCTAACAATGGGTTAGTGCTTGTTTTTTTAAAATCAAAATCCATGGACCTAGGTGAACTTGGATTTAGTGGGATTGTATTGCTTTTCTGTCTGGCTTTGAAAATGGAGGTAATCTGGCCTGTGTGGAAAATGGAGGGATGCTGGACATTTCCCTGTTGATCTTGCTATTCCAGGCTTTATGTAAGTGAAATCTTTTTGTACAATTCAGTCAGGTTCCTAAAGTGCTCTTATTTACTCTTAGCTTTCCACCCATGGGCTTGAGCATTGCTATTTTAGTATCATGAAGTCTATTTATAGGAAAAGTGGTAAATTTAAATATTGTGCCCAACTTTGTCCTAAAGATAAGTAGCCTTTTGAAAAATCTAGCTATAAAAGTAAATGATATTGTATGGAAACCAAATTCAAAAGGATTTCATTATGGTTTGTTACTAAGCAAATGACTAATGTTTCTGCTGGCATGCAGACTCTGTAATTAGAAACCAAACATGTACATATTTTAAATACTAGTTGTCTTTTTTGCTTTCTGGTGCATAGAAGTGAGACTAGGACACAAATCCAGAGCAAAATGCATTCTTTCTCATTTCAAATTCTCATTAAACATGCTTCCAATTCACTGCAGTAGGACTTTCAGATGAGTAGGTCCTGTGGTGAGTTTTAGTTTGCACAGGAATAGAAGAGGCTTTCTTTTGTCACAGAAATTCAGAAATTCAGACAATGCAAACAACATACTACTTGTTTCATGCATACATATGAAACATGCATTTCTGTGACAAAAAGTAAGCAACATACTCCAGCACTATTGTAGTCCAAGCCTTCAACCACTGCACCACATTTGGCTCCCTGAAAATGTGTAGGGGGGAACCAAAAGGTTTTTTTTGGGGGGGGGTACTGCTTTCTGGGCTGTATGCAGCATTTTCTGACTTGTGTGCTTTTTTTTACTTTTTTTGTACCACTTTCTAGGGTCAACTATAGTTGGATATTGCAGACACTGTCCAAAAGTTCAGTGCATCCAATGAGGTTTCAGGGTAGTACTTGAATGCATGACCCTTCTACCTGTGGTGGTCAGTGGTGTGGCAACATTAGGATAGAGCCTTAAAGCCTGAATAAAAAATACAAAATAGATACAAATTCATTAAAGAAACTCCATTATAAAGAATTTACCCTTTTGTGCCCTTCAAAATACACAAGTGAAAATCTCAGTATCTTATTCAAGGTGAAAAGGCCAGCTCTCTTTCTGAATGGAACTACTAAGTACAACCGCTTTAGGGGTTTTTCCACCCATTGGGTCAAATCAAAAACAATTGGAAACAATGCATGTACCTGAGGGTCAGCACGAACAGGTAGAATCTATCTGAGGAGAAGTAAATCTTTATTTTGAATCTGGTGAATTTTGAATTTTGAATTATTTTGAATTCAGTGCTCAGGAAAAATTGAGAATAATACTCTCCTAAGTACTAAAATCCTAACCAGACACAATGAGCTGATGTTTTATGTATATCTTCATTATATTAAAATCAACACTGCTAGCCTGAAATATGTAGGTATTACTGGATGTCTGTATTGGCACTTGAAGTTGTATGTGTTGATAGATGAATTGATGATGATGGTGATGTTTCACAACTGGAATATAGAGAAGACAAGCACCCAAAATTTTAAAAATAAAGTTACGTTTGAAATCAAGCTTGTTTAAAACTGTCATAAGTAGGCCTTATGTTAACTAATAAAATTCCAAATAGTTGAACTATGTAGCCATACTACATAGTCATAAGTCATAGTCATCATCTCTTTGAAATAATTTTGTGGAACATTAATCCCGGAGAGAGAGCTATGATGTTGAAATTGTGATTAGGTATGGCTGAGAGTTCTAGCATCTTAAAATAGAAAGAGTATCTTGTTGTTATGTACTTTCAAGTCATTTCCAACTTATGGCAACCCTATCACAAGGTTTTCTTGGCAAGAGCGGTTTAGAGAGAATTTGCCTTTGTCCTCCTCTGAGGCTGAGAAAAAGTGACTTGCTCAAGGTCACCCATTGGATTTCCATGGCTGAGCAGAGATTTGAACCCTGGTCTCTCACTGTCCTAGTCCAACATACAAATCACTTTGTCACAGTGGCTCTCACAAAGTGTACCTATTTGTAATTAATTGATGGTTTCAAAGTAGTGCAGACAGATGACCTCTGTTTATTTTGAACTCAATTTGAAGAACATATTAATGAGATTTTTTCTTAATATATTTTAAAAAGTCACATTCATTTTAGTTACAGGAGTTAGGGAAATAATTTTTTCTTGCCACTGCATTAGCTCATAGCCTGGGAAATATTAGTCAAAATAAAGTTCCATTATAGAACTTGAAATGAATGATTCAAAACAAATTTGTTATTTTGGATGAAATATCATTCTGTCAGAATTTTTTCTTTCCTTTCTTTTTCTTTTTCTTTTTTTAGTAGAACTGTATATTTGTTTGAGGATTCAAATTGGATTCTAAAACTGGTAAAATGGATAATAAATAGTACATGCAGGTCATATGAATTTCGCTATAACAATAGCAAGAAATTAATGGCATGTTTGTTAACCAGCTGCTAAAGGCTTGAGTTTGAATAGAGGAAAGGCATGTCTTGGCTTCCCTTCCATCTCTGTTTTGTTTTTGTTTTGTTTTTTTAAAGGTAAAGTTCTCTGGACCTGAAAAGTATCTTTGAACAAAGCTTTGAATGAAGCTTAATGTGCCTTCTATAGCCTGCAGAAGCAAACAGCAGTTTTGTTACTGAATTCTTCTCATAGTAAATATTTGTCATGTATTTTCCAGTTCAATGCGCAGCATGTATATAAGCTCATTTTGAGAAGACAAAAGGAAGGATAGTGGAAGAATAAATTTACACAGCTTCCTACCTATTCTTTGTATATTTAACTTTTTCCAAAGAGAAAACAAGACTGCTAGATTAAGACTGAAAACAGAATTTGTCATAGTTTGCTTACAGCCAGCATGTCTTTATTCCATCATGGAACTTGGTGTGTGAAGTTCCCAAATAATCTCCCGTAGAAATACTGATCCAGTCAGGACCTACTCAGTTTCAGTAATGTGGCTGCCTTGTAAGATCTGCCACATCATATGTATTAAACAGCAGTAAGTACTTGGGAAGATTATGCCTGCAGCCAACAGCACATCTAAGTACTTGGGGAGATTATGCCTGCAGCCAACAGCACATCGTGTTTATCTTGCTCAGGTCTCCTGCCTCACTTAAAGTTCCAAATGACTGTATGCTTGGCTGACTACATAGTCTACCTTATTATGTAGCCACAGTTACAGCCACACAATTAACAACCAGTCACATATTTGAAAGAAGTTACTGTTCAGTTCTTATTAGTATCATTTCATCCAAAGCTGTCAAGATCCATTCAAATGTTGGTTACATTGAATTGAATGGCTTACTTGTAGGGAAAATAGGCTTAGATGTGGAATAGTGGCAGTGCGATGTTTCTTTTATAATATTTCAAACATTTAGTAGCAAGTGTCTCTTTAGACCACTTCCGATAATCTTACGACTCATGATAATCTGGCAATTCAGGGATACCTTAATATAACTAAAATGCTACAAGTAGTACTCCTTAACCTTTAGCCTTTAATGTAACAGTTGCACTCTCTGAGCAATTATGTTTTCTAAGTAGCTGTTCGTTGTACATCTCTGTTTAACTGATCACTGTTGCCATGGGGTTGTTGTTGGCACATGAACAGATTGATATCTTGGCAGGAAAAATCAGGCAGTGCAATGGTACTTGAATTTTCAGTGATCTCTTATCACTGTTGTAGCATAAAGCTGGGTTTGAGAAAGTCTGCAGTTGAAATATAAGTTTTCCTACCAAATGTTTTCCTTACTACAGTTGGATAAAAGTGCTTTTATGGTTAACTGAAATCCAGGCCATCACTTTGTGACTGTCCATTCCTGGATTAGTTTGTCCTTTCTCTGTGTTGGTTTCATTCAGATTTTTACAGTGTGAAGAAGTGGTTTAGTAACTAGCCTTTCTAGGTCATTTCTGCACTAGGCTGTTATAGTGCTATGATTCCACTTTCAACAGCCTATGGAATCCTGGGGTTGCAGTTTAGGGAGAGGCTGGTGGTCCCTCTCTGAACTGCAAACCCCAGGATTCCATAGGATGTTGAAAATGGAATCATAGCCCTGTAACAGTCTAGTGTGGAAGTGGCCTAATTACAAACTGATGGGATATGTGTGCAGCTTTGGCAAACATTCTTCTTTAGCAAGGAGATGAACATATCTATCAGTTACATGGTGATACAAGATCAAACAGATCAGGATATTTGTTAGGTAAGTGGGCCTTTGGTCATACAACGGGATATCCTTGTGGTCTCTTCTCCTTCCAGTCTGCTCTCAAGTATCCTCTTCCCTCTTGTACAAATATGGCAAGTATGCTGGGGTAAGGCTGTAGAAAAAGGAGGAAAAGCATGTTTCACCAGCAGCACTTATTCAACTGGTAGATGGATGTAGTTGGATACAGTTCTCATTTAGCCTACTTGCCATGAAAGCCAGGTTGACTACTGGATGTGAGGCATGATTTTTAGAGAACATGACCAGCTCTTATTTTTTAAAGGCATTTAATTGTCATCAGTAAGTAGATGGCCTATATGTGGTTGTAATTGAACTACATATATATATAATGATAGCTCTGTGTGTCTTTCTTCTGGCAATTTTAAACATAGGTATATATGCTTTTGAAAATGTCTTGATGTTGTGCCAGACCCTTTAATTGGATTTTTACAAATATTCATATTCATATTATGTCATATTCTTCGTTTGCCACTCTCCAACAATTTTAACTAAAATTAATTTCTTTTCTGATTGCTTTTGAAGATAAGAATTTGCACTGTTGTAATATCCTGGCTATTTACAGTGATGTAATGTTGGAATCTTGAGTATTTGATCAGTTTCCGCTGTGAAATGGAGAGTTGTTTTGCTTTTGAGGAAGTGTATAACAGCAATGAAAACAGTTATAATAGCTGGAAACAAATTATCTCTCTCAAATCTTATTACTCATGTTTCCTTTAGGTGTGATTAGTATACTAATTCTGTTCTGCATTGTATTACCAAGAGAGTGACACTTCTTGAAGTGCTGAATTTGCTGCTGAACCCTTTGAGAGTAGGTTCCATGTCCAAATAACTGAAATTAACCATTTACATTGAAAATGATACTCAAATTTTCCACATGTAATCCTTTAAGTGTAGTATATTTTAAGAACTTTTTCCACAAAACTTTCATAATATAAAGATGTATTAGTATAGGAGCAGCCCAGTTTGCTCCTGAGCAGAGGTGGCAAGTCCAGCTCCTGCTTCCCAAAATGAAAAAGGAAGCGTCTGAAATTCCATCTCTGCTTCTCTGAAACCTTGAGGGGAACAAACAAGGCTAAGGTGAGAACAAGGTGCAAGGGACCCCTCCTGTCTCTTGTCTTATGAAGTCCAAGAAGAGAAATCAAAATGATAAACCAAATAAATATTTGGAGTTTTCAGGCAGATCTGGGAGGAAGCTGGATATTGAAAAAGGAAGCCTGGATGCCACAGACAGTGCATGAGCCATAGCATTCCCACTCTTTATCTGGACCATACAGTTTAATCTTGTTTTTCTGTGTCTTAGCAGTAGTAGATATAAATATAACAAGTTTTGTTTCATTCTAAACTTTATCCATACCTATTTTAAAAAGATGTTTCCAATCCTGATTTCTTTATATACCTTGCCTTAGTTAGCACACCAAGGTGAATGCACAAAGTTCACATAACAAGAAAGAGGAACACAGCTTTGCAAATCAGTGTCCTCAAACACATTAAGTAAAACACAGAATTGACACAGAAATACACGACTCTTTCAGTAGAAGTACTGCTGTGTACTGTGTTCATTCACAAAATACGGGAGCAGAGTTATTAAATGTGCACAACCAAACTACTTCTGAGATGTTCAGGCTTGGGACATGGTACATAGGTTGGGGAAGGAGGGTGACTGGAGAGGCAGCAGCAACCCTCATCTCAACTCCTGTACATTAAACCTACCTTCTGGGCATGTACCTACAAACTGTACACATGTAAGTTTTACCTGATGTCAGGAGCCTTGCATCCTGTAAAATTCCTGGCTGTACATAGGTTTCCCAATTGCAATGTTTTCTCCCTCCTGCTGTTCCATGAGAATCATTCTGCCCAGACTGAATGGCTAAACCAAACACAAAACAGCCCATTGCTTTTTCTTTCTTTCTCTGTCTTACTGTTATCTGCTGGAAGAGGAAGTAAAGAGAAAACAGGAACGCTGATAGATGCTGAATGAAACAAGAATATTGACTCATAAAATATTGAACGTAGAACCTCTGGCACTCACTGCTTATCTAAGAACAGAAGGTATTTTTTTTTAATTTTTATTAATTGTAGAAGAAAAAACAAACAAAACAGAACACCACGTGATTACCATAAAGTGAAAAAGAAAATATTACAATGAAATAGCTTACATTATTATTTCTTTCCAGGTCCTTTGTCATCATATCCTTATTCCACTTGTTATATATTACATTGTTTATATATTTTTGTTATATCCTTAACTCTGTCCTTTTCAACTAAATTTAACCTATTGCTGTTGCTAAATATGATCCTGTTACTAAACATATTAATACTAACCCAAACTTTAAATGTAACCTAAAATGAAACCTTGAAGGTAAGCCCTAACACTAGGAACAGAAGGTATTCTTAATTGATATAGTCTGTGTCTGTCCATGTTTCCTGGACAAGGTGCAAGAGTGTGAAGTTTAGAACACAGCTTAGGAAAGATGTGAAGCTTCAGAACTTAGCTCATCCTGCCATAATTTGGAAGAGTTTTTTTCGTGGGAATATGTGGCAGGCAGTGGCCTGGGAAAATGTAGATGAGATAGTGTGGTGTATAGATTTATGGCTCTCACCAGTCACTGCTTTGCACACCTTAATTTTCAGTGTCCACCTATAAAAGCTATAAGCTGTAACCATGTCTCAGCAACTTCCATGAAAGTGTGATGTGCTGCTTATGCTTATCCATCAAAATATAAACTATTGTCTACTTCAGGGTGAATTTCATGGAGTGTGAGTTATCCAGTACATGACATACTTCTCGAAGAACTGCTTCTGCCCTAAGATCTGAGAAGCAGTGATCACCCTTTCTCGGCTCTCTCTGTCTGCTGCCCCAACCGCCTGAAAGCAGCTGCATGGAGGTAGGGGTGGGGGAGAAAGCCCAATGTTGGATGGTCTTTCTTTTGTGTTTTGAGAAGGTTCATGCACATGTGAGAAGGTTCTGTTTGTATATGCATGTTTACATGTTCAAGAATCTAATTGGTCTGCCCTTCCAGTCATAAAGAGCTCATGGATTTCCACTTCTACTGTCTAAGTGACCTTTAAGATCTACAATAGAAAAAGGAAAATTCTCCTCATTGATTTTAGACACCAGATCTTATGATATCTATAATTTTGACCTGTCTCAGCTTCATCTTTGACACTGATATGTTACAACAACTTCAGGGAGATTGAGCTGTGGTAGAAGTGTGGCAGAGTGATGCTATTCAGCTGAGAAGACAGGCTTGCTTTCCTCGGACAACTTTATAATGACAGTGAGGCAGCATACATTTGTTTAATCTAAGAATATTTTTTCATTGTAGCAATCTCCTGTGTCTGTAGTCTTCTCTTGCTGACGATCAAATATCAAGTGCTCCTACTCTTGTGAAGCAGATTTTACTATGATATTCATTGGTAACTTCCTGTTTCTTAACTTGCTATAATAAGCTTTCAAACAGCTCCAAATTATTTATGTAGCACTAGCACTTCTCAGGTTTGAAAGAATCCTATTCATCTTTCACTCTGAAGCTAGTGCACAAATGAGAATCTGCTTCAGCAAGGTACTGAATTCTGGAAAGAAATAGTTGAAAAGCAGGCATGTTAAATTCAGTACTTCTACCAACACCAGATGTTTTGCCAACTGGAAAGTTGGTAAGGCTTGAAATGCTCCATTTAGCTATTGAAAGATTTGTTATTCAAGCTGCTTTATTTGGATAGTGGATCAAAATGACCGTGTCTTCAGTTTATTATCTCTATTATCTCTTATTTTTCTATTACCTAAAGACGGAATAGCTTCTAGATATATACCATATAAATGAAACTGCAAGAGTGTTTTGCTGGCTTGAAATTGTCTAGAATTGATGATGCTGAGAGTGATCATACTATGAGAAGTGTGAATAAGCCTTGTGTGACCAAGCACTGTTTGAGATCCAAAGCTGGATGTAAAATTACTCCCTGCAAATTATTCTACAGCATATAGGAATATCATGAGAAGAGAGACATGTTTTGTACTCTCTGTAGAATGGAGTCATTTAATATCCTCTCTTGCAATCCTCATTACTTTGCTCATGCAGCATAGAGGAAATGTGATACTTGTTATATAAAATGGAAGTAGACTTGTTCAAGTATCTTGACTGAACATTTCTGGTACTTCCTAATGAAAGCAATTCCTTCAAATGTTACGGACATGCTGTATAATTTACTGTAATTTTTTTCCCCGTCTATGCTGCTCTGTAATGTCAGAAATTAGGGATGAGCTCGTGGGACATGGCTGCTTCTTTTGATAGTGCTGTCTCTCCTGGAAATGGCTTAGTTCTGCCTGAGGAGAAGCCACAGCAAGAGTTTTTCCATTTGATATTAGGCTCAGGTTGCACTTGATATCAAATACATGGTTTGGTATTGTGCGTGTTGCTTTTTTCTGTAAAGGTTAAATTCTTACATGAGAAAGTGAGTCCAACCTTTTCTTTTACTCTCACAGTCTTGATGGAGATGTCCCTTGCCTGCCGTTGCAGATGTTATTTGGTTTGGAGGGGTGGGGAGAAGCTTGCATTGATGCAATTAGTCGATTCCCTTGCATGCTAGATTGTAGCTTCAGGAGGGGTGTATTTTTCATTGGAAATCATCATGGAAGTATTCCTGCACACAGTTGTTGTTATCCTGATGATGGGCCCTAGTGGTAGCTATTTCTCATTCCTAAAGAAGATATACTTCCAAATCAAATGTTCAACTTTAAAAAAATAATAATTTAAAAACAGATTGACATTAAAAAGTAGAACAACAAAAGAAAGACGTTAACACAGTTGTTACATGAACAATGTTTTCATGGTCTTGAAATGCAAGGTGAATCCCGTTGTAATTATTTGTTCTAGCCTCACTGCTAATAATAGAAAGGAAAACAAATATTTGCATAGTATTTCCTTGATTGCATCCCTAAATAAATGAGTCTGAATTGCTATTTTTTCCTCAGCTTCTTCATGTGGTTGTTGTTGTTGTTGTGTTCCTTCAAGTCATTTCTGACCTATGGTGACCTAAAGTGAACCTGTGATGAGGTTTTCTGGAGCTGAGAGTGCACGACACACTCAACGTGGGTTTCCATGGCTGAGCAGGGAATCGAGTTCTTGTCCCCAGGGTTGTAGTCTGACACTCAAACCACTACACCATAATGGTTTTGTGTATGCATCAACTATTTTGAACAGATATAGGCTACCCTGGCTTCTTACATTGCTTCTTACATTGCTACTAGTCTTCTGAAGATTGTTCAGCTGGTGTAGGCTGCTGTTGTATGCTGCTTGGATGGAAAGGTTTTTGCATAAACAGAAGAGAGACTTAACAATTAGCTATGTCTTTAAAGTATCACTGGCAGGCAAATAGAAGAGGATATAAAAATTTTCCCCACTGTTGTGAACCTGATTTGGATAAACATTCCATCTGAATTTTTATTGCAAGAAAGTGAATCAGTTATTTTCATAGATCCTCTTTTTTAATTATAAAGTTGCTTGGGTGCATGTTTCTTAATCCAGACTGAGACCACAGATCCAGATGGGAACCACAAAAGAATGGCTACAGTAGAGACCTGACAGAGAATGGGTCCTCTGTTCTCACTCTAAGACATAACTGCTAGTTATATTCTTAAAATATTCTCTAGTTCAGTCCTTCCGTGAGCAACATTACATCTTTTAAAGAAGACAATATTGATTGGAGTTGGGGCAGCTCATTCTATGAGACACACATCATGAATATGAAATTTGAGATCTGTTCCAACCAACACGGGTCATGTTATTTATTATTCTGCTTCCATGATCAGAACATTTGCACAAAACATTTATGGTGAGTTTCCTGGTTGACATAATATCTTCATCAGCTTAAAGACACTCTGACTTCCTTAGAAAAACAGAAGGGTCAAGAAAAGACATGCTGCTGCCTTTTGCTGTGTTTAAGAACATGTAATTCAGTAACATCTTTACAGATAAACTATTGGCTTACTTGCAGTTTACATCTTTCCTGTGGCTAACCATCATTGGTACAATATACTTCCTGGCAAAGAATCAGCCAGAGACTTACGTTACTTCCACTTTATCACTATGGAAGCACCTGCTAGACTGTTACTGTTCTAGGAGAAGAGTGCTGAATGACAGTATCCAAAACTGCCTATTGTAAAGGGACCTAAATACCCAAGAGGGACCAGATCCTGCCTGATCTTGGAAGCTAAGCAGGGTCAGCCCTGGTTAGTACTTGGATGGGACACCATAAATGAACATAAATGGCTATCTTTCAGGGGAAGGAATGGGCAAAACCGTGTCTGTGTATTCCTTGCTTAAGAAAACACTATGAAATTCATAAGATCACTGTAAGTTAGCAGGGGACTTGAAGGCATATACACACGCATACTACATAAACTGAAGAAACTAGGAAGTGGTTGTAGCATTGGTTGCTTTCAGGAGTGCTTTGTTTGGGGACACAGTTGATCAGAGTGCTTAATATAATTTATGCTTGGCTTTCTTCTTGAAGCTCACATGTCTATGTCAAAGCAATGTGGTTTATTGTTGTGCGGTAGTTCTGATATGTATTGATTTGGAAGCTCATCTAAACACTTGCAGATATCAGAAAGTAATTTTCTGATTTGATTCTCAACTTACTCAATACTTTTTCTTTCAGAAATACATCTTTTCTTGTGGACAAATGAAGGCATCACAGTGGGCTCACTGTATTAACAGACCTTAATGCTGTTAATTCAAGAAGTTGTGGAAATAAGAAAGAAAACAGTATAGCAGAACCATCAAGGTTAGTTTTTTTGCTTAAATGTTCAAAGATTTTGTTAAAATAGAGATTTTACTTAAAGCCTCTGTATGTTCATCAGGATACAGTTTAACAGTGTTTGAAACTTGGAGTTAGTAGATACTCCCCTCTGTGTTTACCTTCATCTCAAGAACAAGTACAGTAGTTTATTTTGTGCTTATACATATTATACCTCTGTGCTATTTTCACTGTAAAATTTTATATTTTTATTGCATTATATTTGCATCACATTTAGTCCTGTATGTTTTACTTAGGATAACTGGCAGGTTGAAAATACTTTTAAAATATATAAATAATATCTTACATGGCTTTCTGCTTCTCTGTATTGTGCTATTAACTCCAGAGGTTTCTCACTCTCTAAGAGGAGAAAACGTCTTCATGTACAACTTCATGTTTGATTTTTTCTCTTTTTCTTTAAGCTATATATTCTACTCCAAAAAGTCTGAATTGTATGTGCAAACGATGTTTCTAGTTTCTCTTTGGGTGTAAATCCCATTTTTTTCTCTTGAGTGCTGAAGATAAGCTAGTTTGGTGGAGTATAAGGAAGACAGTCTCTTTTTCTATCTGGAAAAGCTGGGCCTCTAGTAGAACTTTGCCTTGAGGAAGTAGGTAGGCTGCATAGACTCTTGCATTGTATTTTGTCAGGGAGCTAAATTCTCTAAGCTCCCTGCCATGAAAATATTAACCTGTTGAATGTGTAATCTTTGCCAACTGCTACTTTGTATTTAACCATTGCAAAATGGGGCTACTTTGTATCCAGTGTCCAAGTGCTGCTAATTGCTGCTTCACTGTAATCCATAGGCCACTGGCTGTTACATTGTGTTTTATGGTGGGGTGGGAAATCGAAACTAAGGCTGGCAGTGATGGGATTTTATGAGAACAAAGCACTGTGATGGTACGGATAGAGAAATATGTATGAAGGGTCACCTTAGTCAAGGGCATATGTGGTTGTGGCAAGCACCAGCCTGGGAAAATAAAGTGGGATAGATATATGAAGAGTTTTATGGCTGGGACCAATGAATGCTTTGTGTGCCTAAATTTGTATTGATAACCTGTAAAAGAGGCGTGTTCTATGCACCTTCTAGTTTTGGCAACTTCTGTGGAAATGTGTTGTATTGCTCATACTTATCCATATAAAATAAACTTCTGTCTGCCTCAGATTGAGTTTTGTGGAGTGTAGGTTATCATGACAGTAGCAAGAGCCAGGGTGGAAACAATCAAAGCAGAGAGAAGTACCTTGAGGAAGAACCATAAGGAAGGAGAAGAGCATGCTACTTGTAGGACTTGAGTATTGACAATCACTGCTTCATCAAGCTTGGCACACAGGTAGACAGTCTGGGCTTAAAGGACTACACTGTATGCCCTCCTCCCAGTTTTACTTCCAGCCGCTGCTGAGGAGGTTCGCGGAGGAATTAAATACTCCAAGTAGTCCCTTCTGTGCTACATCAAGCACAGAGGTGACCATCAGGGCTTTCTGTCTTTGCAGTCATCATATTGCTAAGGGATTGCCAAATACAAGGAGGGAAGAGGGACCTTGGAAATCCTTCAGAAGACAGAAATGGCAGGAGTAGTAAAACTGCCATTTGGAGCCTACTTCTCTTGACCATTAATGTCTCCCTGACAAACTGACAACAGCTGGAGGGAAGGCTCTCTGACCGCATTCTCCTCTATATGTTTGTGTAACTAAGCAAAACTGTAGAAGGATGTGGGAAGTATCATAACATCAGTCGCTCTTTGATGTTTAACAAGGTTTCATCTAATGTATGTTTCAGCAGAATCATAGCTGCACAACTTTGCTTTGTTACCTTAGAGGTTTTCATTTCCTTAAAAAAATGTGCTGTGAACTCGGCTCAATGGAAGGCTGATAAATAAACTTGTACTTTTTTTTTAAGTGATTCAGCTATACAAAGAACATCTGGGTATTTAGCCTGTGTTTACTCCTTAGATGGGTTGGTGCTGTGATGTCATCTTTTTAGTCTCCTAGTATTTGTAAAGCAGCATAATGTTTTCAAAAAAGTAGTTTCCTTTCCTCATATCTCTCTGTCCAGTTCTTCAGAAAATGTCCTCTAATGACTCCATTATATTGCTCTGCTATAGCTGGGTTCTTATGCAGCTGAGCTGCATAACGTGGATGGTCCTAAATTTTTCTGATGTTGGCCAAAGAGATCAAGAATATGTATCCTCTTCTGGGAGATGTATTCTTCAAAAAATAATGTTTCTCTATTGTGACACTGTCCAAGACAATTGTTTTATCAAAGTGTGAGAGGATTTGCAATGAGGCTTCCCTCATACATAGTGCTGAGATATATAATGGTTACGTTTTTATCCTACCTTTCTTCCAGTGAACTCCTGATGGGATACATAGTCTTCTCCCTTTTCCTTACCTTTACAAGAACACTGTCAGGTTGGTGGATGGAAGGAGAGGAAGAGAAAGAGAGAAAAACTGTCTTGCTGTCACCGACTGAGTTTCATGGCTTAGTCAGTTCTAGAACCTGGACCTCTCACATGCCAGTTCTGTACTGACCACTACAACAAACCACTGCACTACATTGTCCCTCAGATTATCTCCATCCTTTCCTTCCTTGGAAATGTAAGAGATTTGAAGAGTAAACAGTATGTGAATTACATGATAGTGATTATATGATCATAATTTGGAAACTAAAATAGAGTATTTTCATACCAGTATATTAATAAATATAAAAGTTTGTGTGATCATTTTGTTATGAAATAATTCAAACGAGCATAGTTTTCTTTTGGGCGGAGTGATGATACCTCCATGCTCTGTTGTTGTTCAGTTCTTACATGGATTATGGAATCCCAGGCATGTTGTGCCAGGAGGCAAACATGAATGTTAATCTAATTAAAAGGATTCCAAGATAGTGAGCCTACAAGTACCATCTGTTCACACTTAGAAAAAAAAAGTAATTGACCAGTGAAGCGTTGGAAGGCGTTTGATTGTTGATTAAATTTCGCTTATGTGTGATTATTGCTGCAGAATGCCTACATCACAAAGAATTAGGCAGCTGTAGAACCTTTTGGCAGTATTACAACAGGTTTAACCATAATAATTGTACCATTGCATTATATTCTAAAGCTGTGGCATTGGTACTAATAGTATAAGGCACTGAATTCCTTAGTCTTGTCCAAAATATTCTCTTTCAAGCTTTTTGTGAGATGGTTGTAGCTTTGAATGAATAGTACGATCCAGCTACATTGATTTTACATTTTTCTTATCTGTAGCTAGCTTATATAATTAATAATTTTCTATTTTTTAGTTACTGTTCTAAAGGGTACATTTATATAAGCATCATTGTATGTTACTTGGTTTATGTCTTTGTTGTTTGATTACTACTCTGTTTCCCTATTTTGTTGTCATCTATTTATGCTGTGTCTGTTGTTATTATTACCTTTATACCCCGCTTTTTCTTGAGGTTGGTACTCAAAAGTGGATTATGACATAGTTAAAAACCACAGAATACAGAAGTTAAAACACAATTAAACAACCAAGAAAAGTTAAAATACATAATCAAAAACACACACATCCATAAATTCAGTAACTTCAGTATCCAGCACCTTTTATCAGACAGTCCATAATCACATATCAAAAGCCTGTTGGAATAAAAATGTCTTTACTTGAGTGCAGAAAGAAAGTAGGGAGAGTGCCAGCCTGACTTCTCTGGGAAAGGAGTTCCAGAGCCTGGGAGCAGCCACTGAAAATCCCTCTCCTGTGTTCTCACCAGATCCACCTGTGGTGGGACAGGGAGAAGAACCTCCCTAGCAGATCTCAAAGCCTGGGCTGGTTCCTGAGGCAGAATACGATCCTTCAGATAACCTGACCTTGAGCTGTGTAGGGCTTTAAAGGACTGGAAACAGACTGGCAGCCAGTGGAGCTGCTGCAACAGGGGAGTTGTGTGATTCCTGTAGCCAGCCCAGTTAACAATCTGGACCAGCTGAAGTTTCAACACTCTTCAAAGGCAACCTCACATTACGGTAATCTGACCAGAATGCAACGAAGGCATGTTTCACTGTGGCCAGATCTTATGTCTCAAGGAACGGGCACAGCTGGCATACGAACCTTAACTTTGCAATTGCATTCCTGGCTACCACTGAAGCCTGTACTCCCAGGCTCAGAGTTGAATCCAGGAGCATCCCCTGGCTGTGAACCTCTGTCTTCAGGGGGAGTGTAACCCCATCTAACACAGGCCGAATACCTATTCCCTGAATATTTTGACATTCCTTGGGTATGGCAAGTAATAATATAATAAAATTGGGAAACTAAGAAAAGGTAATATAAGAATATAAATTACCTGCATCTGTTTGATCTGTATGTTTAAAACAAAACTCTTATTCTGTTCCCTGCCCAACTATGGAAGTTTAGAAATTAATAAAAAGAGACTCTCAGCATGTAGAAGTAAGCATCATATCTGTGTTTGTATGTTGCCAGAAAAATAAGAATTGTTTGGCTTCTCAAAGATGGACAAATTTATTATGTGGTGCAGTGGACAGAGTACCAGATTACTCACTGTACTACACTGATATAAGCGTTATGTTTTAGTACAGATGTTAACTTTTGAGGATTCCAGAAGGTTCTTCATAACAGGCAACCTATATTGTTAATGGTTTTATCTTGGTCATGAGAATGTATACTGTACACTGATGACACCATTTAATAAATGAGAAGAATAATAATTGGAAGCATGACTATTCAAATATGTCTTGCCATAGTCCTAGGAAATACATGGTTCTGGAATTTAGTTATTCTTTAATTAGGATGTTCCACAGTACTGGGCAATGACTGATGATCGTTTTGTACAACTAGAAAGACATTCTTCATGGATACTGTGTAGTTCATTGTACTTTATGCTGCCAAGTGAATTCTAGTTATTGAGTGGTTCAAAAGCTGAATGAATGAGTAAAGTGACATGCACATCATAATGTATGTGCTTGAATGGCTTCATTCCTTGATTTATATATGATGATTTATGATAATCTGACCATGGCATTATGAGATGAAGCAAAAATATCTTATAAAGGTCATGTGTGTGAGAGAAGGAACACAGCACAAATATGATATGTGTTGTAGTTATATTATAGTGTAGCTACTATAAATTAGCTTTGACAGTTTAGAGGATTTAAAGATTTATACCATGTTACTAGGAGAGCCAGCGTAGTATAGTTATTTGAGTGTTGGACTATGACCCAGGAGATATGGTTTGATTCTCCACTTGGCCATGGAAATTCACTGCGTGAACTTGTGCACATCACATATTCTCAGTCCCAGAAAATCCCATAATAGATTTACCTTAGGGTCGTCATAAGAACCATGTACTGTAAACCACTGACCTAAACCCTTTCCGCACAATGTCGCTGTCTCGTTTCTGCCACAGGATGGCAGCGGTCGCCAGGTCGTGCTTCTGCATGACATTGTCACTGTCCTGTTGCCATCATGTCGCGAAGCATCACACTTGTGCAGTTTTCGCAAAACGGAAAAAATCCATTTCGCATCTGTGATCACACGGCACTTCCATCACTTCTGGCCATGCGGAAGCTATGGAAGTGCATTGGCAACACCTCCCTACATAGCACAGCAATGGAAAAAGCCTGGCTGTGCTGCGGAAGGAAGACATGGTACCATTGCATTCTCTTCCGCATGGATCAAGGGGGTGAAGAGGAGAGCATTACTGACACACTCCCTTCTGGACCCGGGACTCCAGCAAGATGACACGGAAGAGCGTCATCGTGTGGAAATGGCCCTAGTGTTCCTTATAGAATTATTTTATTTTAAGATTGTTAACATTTTTTCCTTGTGTTTACTTCAGGGAGTCCAGGAGAGCTTGCCTGGTTCTCCCCACCACTACTTCGTCCTTTTTCTTTAATCTTTGCATTAGCTAGTCTGAGAGAATGTCCAGGCAAATATCACTTAACATCCATCATGGTGAACTATGGGATATGGAAGCCCTCTCTCCCTGGCCTTAGTTTTGTCCTATGACATATTGACTCTGTTAATGTTAAAACTTGATAGATTTAATTGTACAAGTACAATATTGTTAACTACCTAGATTGTTTTAAAATAAGGCACTATTTCACAATGTACAGAAATCATAAAAATTAAAAGTCATCTGCCTTTTATTTGGAGTATGGCATTAGAACTAGAAGTGCAGTTGGGAAAGGTGGTAGAACATCTCAATGGATATGATATCTATGTTTTGCAAGGATTAATGCATAATCTATTTTGACTTTTTGTTATTGAAAATGTAAGACAGAATATGATGACTTGTAACTTGATTGCTAACTACTTGGAAAAATGTGCATATGATGAATTTAACCAGATGGGTGTCCATCTGTAGTATCTATCTTCTGTTCTAAGCCAGACATGACATTACATGTATTTTTGCATTTGCCATCTGTACATTTTTTTAAAAAAGTACAGATATCATCTTGAGAGTAGATGGTAATTATTTGGACTGAAATCAGGCAAGAAGGATAAATTATCCCTTTTCTTCCTTCCTTTGGTCTTTCCTCTGAAGCTTCTGTTTGCTTAGGAAGAAATTGCCTATGATCAAAATATCAGCTGTGCCAACTTATTTCTATCATTATCTTTAGAACATACATATAAGGGATAAGAAGATTTATTTAACCTGTTATTTCTGGGAGCAAAGTTGAGCATATGGCCAGAGCGTTTAGGTATCTCATGCTTTCTGTTAGGATTTTTCTTGTTAATAGCTGACATTTATGTGTTTCAGTACTTAAATCAGAATCCTTGGTGATAAGGAGTGACCTTTTTGGTCATCCCATCAATTTTCTGAGCAGTGAATGATCCTTTCATAGTTCTGAATACTATGAACAGTGTCCCTTAGAAATGTCTGACCTCATCCTTTTCAGGCTTCATTGTTTCTGAGTGCATCCTTAGTTACCTGGCAAGGATATTACTGGGAGATAAGATCCTGAAATATTGTAGTTTTCAACTGTTACTGTTTGTGTCAACTCAGTAACTTTTATGTGCTCTTGCATTCCTTCAGTCTTGGTCTCTGTTACTAAATGATAGGAATTTATTCTTGGGATATGAATTCTGGTATTATAGGCTACAAATGAGTTCAAGCAGTGAACTGAATTTTTGAAGGGTTATACCATGTATACTTGTGTATGAGTTGATCTCATGTATAAGTTGAGAGCAGGTTTTGGGGCCAAAATTACGTATTTTGATATGACTATGGATAAATTTGAGGGTTGTTTTGTGGAGAGTGCCAGCACTGCTTTAGGAGACCAGCCACCCATGGCCACAATCACCATTATTTTCCTGCCCAGACATTCAGAAAGGCCAGAAGTGGTTCCACAGCAGAGAGGGTAGAAGAGGTTGAAACTTCTTTTAGATTCTCCCAGGGTGGACTAAGTGCTCACTTTTCACCACTCTGATCAGAGAATAGGATAGTTCTTTAAAAAAAAAAAAAGTCATAGTGTTTACATTGATTCGTGGATAAGTCAACCCAGTTTTTTTTAGTCAATTTTTGACTAACATTTTTAAGACTTATACAGGAGTATATACAGTGTTAAGGATCAGGAGATGTGATGGTTATACCTAATGTTATTCAGTTGAATAGAAAAAACTTCAGGTAAAAATTGCACCGTTTTTTTTTTTAATTACTCAAAAGCACATCAGTTCAGTTGTTCTTCATCAGAGTTTGTAGTATCTTCCAACTTTGCTGTAAAATTATTTTGCTTTGGACTTTGTGGAACACTTGATTTATGTACCAACTTATTCATTTTTAACCCACAAGTACTAACAATAGAAAACTTGTATTGTGTGATATTTTCCAGTGTATTACAGGGTATATAAATACCCATGTAGAAATGAATGCTTTTCTGTGGAGAACTGGATGTGCGCCATCTGAACACAGAGAGCTAGAAAGCACTAGCTTAGAAAAGAAAAGTTTTTTTTAAAAAAGATAATAATAATAAAAAAATGTACCATTCTTGCGTAGGGGGTATGTTTCATCAGTAAACTCTAGTGTCCTCCAGCCCACACAGTGGAAGAAATTTTGATTTCCTCTGAACATACGGTCAACCACAGGTTATAACTTCTGCTTTGTTACATTATGGTTCATTTTAAAATGATACAGGATGTATTTTATCCCAATGTGTTACATTGGCAGGAACAAAAAAAAAGAACCCAAGTGGCAACAAATCAGTAGATATCTTGGGACAATTTTTGTCCCAGATATTTTTTATGTAGAGAAGAAGTATAGAAGGCAAGTGTAAGAAATCTGCTTAATATATCATTAGCAACTATGCAAGTGACAATACAGTAAAACTGCCTACATTTTAGATTTAGATCTAGGTGGATTCTGCTACAAAACATGATTTTGTAGGACTGAAATGCCACATATTCATGCATGAAGATTAACGTGTGTTTCTCAGACTAATAGATTAAGATTCAGTTGGTTTCACGGTATTCATACCATCTCAGATTTTAAAATCTCATATCTTGTTAAATAATGTACTAATGCTATTGTAGTAATTTATTCATTTAGTATACCCTAAGACTATTTTTGTTAAACATTTCTTCATGCTGGTAGTAGATACTAATATGATTTGTGGGGTTCCTCCTAAAAATCATATTAGTATCTATTACTAGCAAATGAAATTTTTAACAAAAATAGTCTTAGTCTATACACACATGGTGGAAATACAATTAACTTGGCCCCTTGCTTGCCTTTAACAAGTCACTTCTCTCTCACCTATTAAATAATATGGTTTTTCAAAGCCAAAGGGCTATAGAAATCAAACACGTGAAAGAGAAGTAATTTGTTAAAACCAAGCAGGGGACCGTATTAACTTACTGTCATTATGTGTGTGATTGAATATTCTTCATACGTTTAATACTGTTCACAAATGAACTACTGGGGTTCACGGTTTAGGGAGGGGCATTTGGAATTCTCAGCCAGAAAGCTCTTCAACCTCAGTAAAGTACAAACCCCAGAATTCCACAGGATATTGAAAGTGGAATAATAGCACTACAACAGTGTAGTGCAGAAATGGCCTGAGTTGCTGAGGTGCCTTCTCCATAACTATCATGTTTTAAATGAAAGAGGTGTCGCTGTCATTTACATGACATTTGCTTAAAGGTGATATCTGAGACAAACAGTTTTCAGAAGTTTATCGTTAGACCCAGTGGATATTTCTCTTCACTGCTACAAAGAAACTAGAACTGGTGCTTCTGTGAGTACAGTTAGTGAATACTTCCATGGCTGAGGTCCACCCATTGGAAAGGAAATAGGATGTGGCTAAAAGTTCTAAGTGAAAAGTCTAAGAAACCCCCCCTCTAATAATGCACCATATTGCTTATTCTTCTGCTTATTTTATGCTTACTAGCAGATTGGCAGATGAAAGACTGAAGAAGTTGTGAAGTGTCTAAGATGCATTTGTCTTGCTACCAAGCCGTCTTTCTTTTGCAGTTTGTCAGTCACAGGCCCAATTCAAAGAGCCTAACTAGAGGCATGGTGACCATTCTTGATGTACAGGCAGTTATCATATAGGCCCCTTCCAGAGCTATCCCCCCTGGGAGAGCCCAGAAGAGCAGGTTTCTGTAGTCTTCCATAACACCACCACCACCCAGCAGATCATATCTAAAACTAATATGTCTTAACTTCCTGTTCAAGGAAAAGCCACCACAAAACACTTTAGATGACAGCTGGGAAATTTTATTCCTCCTTTTTTACATCTCAGAAGAATAGTGCATGGCGGATGCCTCTACTAATCAAGAAGTCCAGGAGCTTCGATCCTGCAAGGCCTGGCTCTGTTCTACTGTTGAGCCTTTGAGTTGGTGACTATGATCATCTGGTGGGCTTGTGGATTTATTCCATAGTTTCCTGTCATTTGCTAATTCTATTATCTTTTTCCTATTCTGCTTCAAATCATAGTAGGCCATGTCTGTATTAGGTGAACTTTGCTCAGGAAATAGAAGAGAGAATCAACATCTGTTTTGTGAAGTGAGGGTTGAGCATCTTAGGTCAGATAGTGCTCACAGTGACCAACTGTGTTTTAGATGTGAGCTCAGAATATGACACTGATTTTTATACATTTATTCATGTCTGCTCCAGAACGATACTGATAGTGGTGGTCGTCTTCTTCCCTTTCTCCTCCTCCTCTTCTTTTTCTTCTCTTCTAGTAAATTCAGTTTATTTTATATGTCACAGTTTTACTTTCTCTATAAGATTATGTTAGTTTTCCTTGCCAAACTTTGGATTTGTACAGTTGGCTGTCAAGATTTGATTGACACTGGTTTACTTTAAATCTCTAAAATCTCCATTAGAAGAATGAGGTAAAGGGAGAGAAGGGAAGTGTTTTGTATATTATAGTTTTTACTGGCCTTTGAATGGCAATAGCTGGGGTTTTCAGCAGAGTCTGAAGAAATGAAGAGTTTAGGAGACAAACTTCGTTACAGATGAAACGTAAAGACTATCCCATTCAGTAAGTGGAGGCATTTAAAATATATGTTTCCATTTCATAATAATGTGATTTCCTCTTGACAAACACCTTGGCACTGTGTTAGTGAGTGTACTATTATTACTAAATAAGCAGCCCAGACGGGAATAAAAAGAAGCTTTGTAAACATTAAGCCAAGACAAGTATATTTGCCCCAAAATCAACACAGATATATAGTTTTTTCCCTTTCCATTCTATTTAGAGGTGGTTGGTCTTTCTCAGACAAAGACTGATTGTAAGTGGATTTGTTAAAATAATTTTGGGGCCCATGCTGTGTGGAGAAAATACCTTTCCTAAGTATTTGGATTGATTATGATCCATAATTTGTTTGCACTTCAAAAAAGATAGCACCTCCTGATTAAAATGTATAAGTGTGCTTCACTTAATGGGGTAGATATGTTCCTGGGCATTACTTCTTTGACATAAAATTTAGTACAAGTAGCAGAAATAACATGGAAAAAATTGAAAGCTTTCTACACAACAAAAAAGAACAGTCCAATAGTTTGAGCCAAAATTTTGTTCAGAACTAACATGCACATGTGCAAAAAAACAACTAGGTTAGGTAAGCCTTTCCTAAGTAAACAAAAATCATTTTGAGTCTTTAAGGATTTGAAGGCTTATAAATACGAGACTTCTTCTTTCACAAGTCTCCATTTTTCTTGGGGTTTGCATTTTGGGAGTCAGAGTGATAGATCGGTTGGACTTTAGCATGTTGAGAGCTAGCTAGTAAGTGAAAAAGACTTACTTGCTCTCTTTTCTCTTTGTTTTGCTGTTCACACATACTAAGGGATTCTGAAGGGAGCTGCTGTTCATTTTGTAGGCAGGCACACACAGCAGCGATTGGATCAACTACAGCAGAATCCCTTTCCTTCCCTGCTAAAGCTGTACTGCACTGTTGACTGACATGGAAAGTCTGTTTCTGCTGCCATCCTTCACCATCCTCCCAGTGTTTTTTTTTTTAAATGTTGGTTTTAAACCCCACAGCCTGTGTGGCAAGCTAATTTGCCTACAGACTGTATCACCACAAGCGGATTTTAGTTAAGATGCACTAATCAGACAAAGTCTGAGTTGCCCGTGTGTTTCGGTATTCATAATAAGGAAGATGCAGTTAAGAGCATGTCCAGTCTTATTATCAGAAGCGAGTAACTAAAAGATGCCTGTTCAACAAAGGAAGCGGATGGATTGGAGGGAGCAGGGATGTAGGAGATTCTCACAAGGAAGTCACAAGTGATTGTCAGGATGGCTGTGGAGAAGGAAGGACATAGAAAAGAATAATGGCATGGAAATCCCAAGTCTTCTGAGGTGACACATATATGATGGTACATTTAAAGCCCAAGCTTGAACATAATTATTTGCAAGTCAATTCCTCTTAGTGCAGTCAGATAGACTTTCTGGTAATTGTCCTCACAATTAAGGATATTTATGGCCTTTTTCTGACAACAGGACAAACTAGATCTGTTGTTAAATACCTAGCTTCATTAAATGTGCATTTTCCCCTAAAAATCTACCTCTCATGGGAAGAATGCAGATTATTTGTAGAATTGTAGCTGGGAGAGCATCCCAATTAATCCTTTTCTCATTTATTTCAGGTTTGATTAAAATGTTTCCTTCTGGGGCTGCTGGTTAATTTAAGAAGAAGTCATCCACTTGGTGTTGTTGAGAGGTTTATTTGCAATTTAAGTAGCAACTTTGAAGAAGCAGTTTTCTTCAGCTCTGCAACAGGAAAGGAAGAGGTTAAAATTTCCCCTCTTCCTGCTGCATTCTTAGTAATTCTCTTCCTCCCTTCAAAAGATGCTATTTGTTTGTGGAGAGGGGATGCTGTTTAAAATCGTGAAGATTTAATGTATAGTTAATAGTCTAACCTAACAAGATGAAAAGGTTAAACTCTCCCTGTCACCTGCTGGTATTCTCAGTTGCCAGCTTCCATCCTTGCGGGTTTTAGTTCTGGTCCTGTCTAGCACTGAAATAATTTTCTTTTCTCATGTATCAGTGTTCCTTTATATGGAAAGTTTCCCATCTCAGATTTACAGAGAAAACACAATGATAACTCAATTGATTATGTTTTCTGTTTGGCTCATAACAAAGAACAATAAAAATGGTATAATTTCCAGTGGCAAGTAGAATAGTATAAGATACACACCACTAAAAACATCTATAATTCAGTGGCTGAAAAGTGAACAGATCTAAAAAGCCTGGGCAAACATTCACCTTGAGCTGATAAGAGTATACAGAAGGCACCAAATAGGGCTCTCTCTCTTTTCTCTCTGCAGGTACTATCTGTACTTGTAATTAGCATATATGTACTATATCTCTATGACACCATAAATGTGTGTGTGTTAAAGATGTCAGTACCTGTATGCAAGCTTGCTAAATTGCAGGCACCCATGTTTTACTTTATATGTGGTACACTTACAGATTATGGAACTACTGTGGAAATCTTGCCTTATTGTAGAAGCAAGTATTGTAATAGTTTATGTTTTACAAATATTAAGAGTGGATAGTAGCATTAAATTTTGTGTAATTCAAGATCACTTTTAAATCTTTTAAGTCTCAAAATGAAGTTTGCAGTGAAACAGAATGTATGTGACAAATATAGGAGTCCTGGGGTATGGAGGTGCTTGGGCTACTTAATGGACTTTCTTAGCTCACTTGCAGCAATGTGTTGTCAAATTCCCTCATGCCATTACAAGAAGGTCAAGATGACAAGCACATGATCTTAGCTCT